>CM038042.1:190319273-190496773 GCA_021397845.1 Areca catechu
GGCTGAGACGAACTCCTTGACTAGGCGGTGCAAGTACATAAAACCTTTGAAGAAGGAGTCCAACGCCGTCTGCTGGATTTCGGCGAGGAACTCCTCCGAAGCCCTGTACCTCTCCACTACCTCCTCAGCTCTCTTCTTTGCAGCAGCTTCCTCGTGCTTGGCATCCGCGACCGCCCTGGTCGCCTCATCCGCTGCCCTCTGAGCCACGGCTGACCGCTCCTCCTCTACCGTCAGTCGAGCTTGGAAAGACTGGGCGATCCGTTTCTGCCGGGCTGCCTCAACCATGACCAAGCCCAAGTTCTGCTCTGAGTCGGCGAGCTCCTTGGCTTTTTTTCTCGGACTCCCCCTGCTCGAAGTCGAGCCTTTCCTAGAGCTCCTTCGCTCGCTCCTCGGAGTCGGCGAGCTGCCTCTCGAGGTCCTTAACCCACCGGTCAAGCGCCTCCTCGGAGTCGGCTTTCTCCTTTAGATCGATCTTCAATGACGTGATCATGGCCATCTACTGCTGCGCGGACTGCTCCCAGTTCCGGTTGCAGCTTCTAATGAAAAGGGCCTCGACATCCATCAGCAGTACCGAGAAGTTCAGACAAAAGGGGAAAGAAAAGGAGGAAGGAAAGGACGAAGCTGCCTACCCTATACAGATGGAGAAAATTGCTGTTGATTACGAGCCTGAACGGCAATCCGTCCATGTTCTCCCAGTCGCACCACGGGACGGAGAAGTCCATCATTTGGTAGGCCAGCATGCGATTGTCGGCCAGGGAACTCTCTGGCCCTAACCTGAATGGGAGGCGACGCCTCGCCTCGTCCCTCTAGCTCTCCCTGGGGGCAGTTGCATCTGCCACCCCCTCAGCATGATTCCCGAAGGCCGGCCTAGGGCACGGCGCCGTCATGACTGGAAAGCCATCAACTTCGACCACCCCCGGGCCTGGGGAGTGAAGTGGAGCGGTGGTGACAGCAGGCCGGATGACCTCTATGGGCTCTAGGAGACGGGGTTCCGCTCGCGGCTCTGCCCATTGGGTAGGGACTCCCACGACCCCTTTCTTCTTCGAGGCTACCGGCACAACAAGAGCAGGTACCGGCGCCTCCTCAACCCGAACCCGCTTCGGAAGGGGCTCGGTGACCGCCCCGGTGGGCGGCCTCTTCTTAGAGACCGGCGACACCTCGCCCTCTAGAAGGCCCAACCCTGCAAGTGGGAACCGGGAAAGTCAGACCAAAAAAAAAGAAGAAGAAGAGAAGAGAGAGAAGAAAAAGGGGGGACCACATGCAGGGGAAAAAGCTGAACCTACCCGGCCCAGCCGACGAGTCGATCCTGGCATCAAGGAGATTTTGCTCTGATAACAGAACCTCCAAGGAAGGGATTTGGGCGGTGCGAAGCTGCTCGTAGTCGTCCTGATCGGCAGCCTTGATCGCTGAGATCCGATTTGGGGATCTATCTGGTTCGCTCCAGGCCCAGTCGATTCTCTCGACGTCTGCGAAAAAGAACCTACTCTTCCACCCCTTGACAGAAGAGGGGAGTTTGAACCTAATGCCCTTCGGGTGGGAAGACAAAGACCACCACCCGTCTTCTGTCGGGTGGCGTTTCAAGATAAAGAATGCCCTGAACAGGGAGAACCGGGCAACGAACCCGTGGACGTGACAAAGTACAATGAAAGAAAAGATTATCCTGATGGCATTCGGCACCAACTGGGTGGGGACCAGACGATAATTGCTCAGAACAGACAAGAAAAAAGGATGGAAAGGGAACTGGAGACCTCCAGAGAAGGTCCCCTCATAGAAAGCAAGATATCCTGGGCCACTAAAAGTGACCCGCTCCCCAGGGCGAGGAACCATGAGCCAGACAGAAGCCGGGATCCCGTAGTCATCCCGAATGGCCTCTAGTTCCGAAGCAGAGATTGTCGAAGCGACCCCGCCCAAACTTGTTGACCGAACTGGCTCAGGCGCTGGTTCAAGCAGAAGAGGAGGAACAACAAGAGGAGGAGTGACCCCCAGCCCCCCACCGGATGCGGGAGGGGCGGCAAGGGCTGGCCTCACACTAATCCTAAACTGCTCCCTTTTCGATTCCTCGTCGGAAGAGGAGAACATCACCCTTCGGGCGCAAGACTCTGGACGAGACATACTGAACTGACGGAGAAGGACCTGGACACAACAATGAGTGCGAGGGATTCTGAGAGAAGCCTTTGCATAAGGAATTTTGCTTGTTGCTTCGAAAAAGCTCGCCAGGCCTGCGCTGTTGCAACTCCCTCGCCAACGGATCTGCGCTACGTGCAGCCCATCGGCGAACGAAGAATCTCGGTTGCTTAGAATTCTGTGTCGGCATTAATCGTTCCTCGAGCATGACCACGCGGCGTTCCCATACTGGCCTACGGGGCCGTCCCCTGAAGCACCAACAACTGCAGCCATTATGGCACTGGATTTTCGCCTCTCCATGCCAGCGTTACGGCTACTCCCTTCTCCCCGAGCACTGCGCATTAACGAGCCTCGGGAGTGGGGGGCAAATGATGTGGCAAGACCGCTGACATGGATAGCGGACAGGCACCACGTTAAGGGAGACTGCCATGCTGGGCACCAAGGCGACAGCTCAGCCTGGAACACCTTGCCGAGCCGGGCCGAGCTCCTCCAATGCCGCAAATTGAGCTCAGTCCTCCGCCAGGTCGAGCTCGTGAGCTCGGCGACTAGGTCGGAGCCGACATTTGCCCTATAGAGGAGACCCTCAGAGGTTAGTGCCCCGCGGTCGAGGTCGAGCCAAGAGCTCACCCGCCGAGGTCGAGCCTCTCCGAGTGCGCGCCCTCTGGACTGGGTCCGCTGACATCTGCCCTCCAGAGAAGACCCTCAGAGGTTTGTGCCCTGCGGTCGAGGTCGAGCCAAGAGCTCACCCATCAAGGTCGAGCCTCTCCGAGCGCGCGCCCTTTGGACCAGGTCCACCGACATCCGCCCTCCAGAGGAGACCCTCGGAGGTAGCGCCCCGCGGCCAAGGTGGAGCCAAGAGCTCACCTGCCGAGGTCGAGCCTCTCCGAGCGCGAGCCCTCTGGACGGGGCCCGTGCTTCGCCCTCCTCCACCTGGCCATCCCCGCAAGCCCGGAGCACCCAGATCGAAGCTGACCCTACCGCGAGCCATCCGAGGACCATGGAACGGCACCCCCCATGCCGCCATAACTACCTGTTCGGTCATGCTTCCAGGAAATGGGCCGGCCAGAGAGCATGCACCCCTAGGGTGGCGGCTCTCGGATCGAGGCACTGCCAAACTTCCTGAAATGGGGTAACCAGAGAGAATGTCAAAAGGAATGGAAGCTTTTCCTACCACCTGCCAGGAAAGGCGTCCCGTTCATGACACGGAATCCCACCCCATGCGCCTGCCAACACAGCAAAGATCTCGAGATGAGCCCCTAACGGCCAATCTTCGACTACAAAGAACGATCGGTGCCCCCCAAGGGGGGAGAGGTAACAACAACAGCTACAACAACCACAAAAAAAAACAAGACAGAACCACAAGAGAAAAAAAAAGAAAGAAGAGACCACCAGCATCGGGAAAGAAGGAAGGCCATCGGGGGATAAGGAGAAAACCGAGGAACAGGGAACCCCTCTGTCCCCTCGATCACTCTCCCCCTGCTACTTTTCTCTTCCTCCAAAAAAAAGAAACATACTCCACATCCCTCCTAGTGCGGAGTCCATCAAGAGGGGCCCGACCGGGAGGATCTGTTCCCCTTGATCGTCACTGACTTGACCATCGGAGTGCCCCCGCCGGAAACCCCGGCCCGGGTCTTTGACCCCTGTTTTGCAGGTCCAGGAGCGGAGGACCGGCAGGTGGCGAGAGGAGCGCACTCTGACGTAGCAGCTACGGGCCATGATGGTCTTGGCGGCAACACCTCCGATCGAGCTTTCGTGGAGCACCTATAAAGTCCAAGCATTACTGAAAAGACATCGAGAATCCATCAAGTAGAGCAAGAGGCTTGTTGGATGGACCCCATCCTTCCATTCCTCAATGAAGGAACCCTGCCAGAAGATAGGGCCGAAGCCAAGCATGTACGTTGGACGGCTTCGAAGTACATCATCCTCGGCTTGACCCTCTATAAGCGATCATTTATGCAATCACTGCTCAAGTGCCTAGGACCGTCGGACGCCGATTACGCACTCAGAGAGGTGCATGAAGGCATATATGGTGACCACCTGGGAGGTAGATTCTTGGCCTACAAGATCATCTGACAAGGCTATTACTGGCTAACCATCTAGAAGGACGCTGCAGACTTTGTTAAAAGGTGCGATGAATGCCAAAGGTACTCCAATGTTCAAAGGTGACCGGCTAGTCAGCTAACCTTGCTGATAGCCCCCTAGCTATTCGCACAGTGGGGAATGGACATCCTCGAGCGATTTTCCCCAGCATCCGAACAACGAAAGTTCCTAATTGTAGCCATCGACTACTTCACCAAGTGGGTGGAAGCTGAGCCACTGGCGCAGATTACCGAAGCCAAGGTGGAGACCTTCATCTGAAACTGCATCATCTATCGGTTCGGCATACCACAGGCAATCATCATAGATAATGGGCGGCAATTCGATAATCCGAAGTTCCAAGATTTCTACTGGTTGACTTCAGTCGGACACCCCCAATCCAACGGGGAGGTCGAAGTCACCATTCGGATAATTCTGCATGGCTTGAAGACCCGACTGAATGATGTCAAGGGGCTTTGGGCCGAAGAACTCCACTCGATACTCTGGGCCTATCGGACTATTTCCCGTACGGCAACTGAGGAACTTTATTCAATCTCATCTACGGGAGCGAGGCGGTCATACCAGTGGAAGTCTCCTTGCAGTCCCTCTGGATTGATCATTTCATCGAACCAGCAAATTCTGAACAGAGAAGGGCTGACCTTGACTTACTTGAGGAGACCCGACTCTAAGTGAACCCGAGGATGATGACCTATCATCAAAGAATGGCCAGATATTACAATTCTCGAGTCACGGCTCGAAGCTTCCGGGTCAGAGACTTGGTTCTACGGAGATCAGAGATATCCAAGCCAACCGAACAAGAAAAGCTCTCCCCCAACTGGGAAGGCCCCTATCGGGTAGTCGAAGTGATCCATACCGGAATTTACTAACTCGAGCATTTAGACGGACGACAAGTAGCACATCCTTGGAATGTAGATAATCTCCATAAATATTATCAATAAAGATATCAATTTACTCTACAAAGAAGTCCGACCCCGATCGGCAAAGGCTCTAGGGCGGCCCTGGTGCGGGCACCAGACTCAGAAGAAGACTTCAGAGCTCCATCTGGATCTCTGATTAACCTTGCCCGAAGAATTAGGATTTTTTGGCTTGTAATAAGGGTTGACTGGATCAACTCAATTTTAGCTTGAGTCTATATTACCTGTATTTTATTTTGTTGAGTCATGTTGACTCAGTAGTGGACTAGGGCTTCAACCTGGGGTGTTACATTTTCTTCCAAGGCCAAGCAAGTGGGCGCCACACTCCCAGCCACACTCCCAGCCATACGCCTGAGTCCAGGGGGTGCCACATCTACATCCAGCAGCCTTTGGTCCCCACACCACAGATAGCAGTTCCCTTCTCTCATGCGCCAATTGAGGAGAAATCCACCAGGGGCCCACAAATCAAGGGGGCGGCCCAAGACTTTCCAAAAGAACCAAACTATGAAAGGGAAGAAATTCTCTTGGAGAGAACTTCAAGAAGGCGCCCATTACCTGCCAGAAATATTCAAAACAAAGTTAGAAAGAGCCATAACTTGGGGAGAAAGAAAAGGAGGTATCCAAAAAGGGTTGAGCCATGGAAGGAAGGAGATTTCTCTTGAAGAGCAAGGTTAGGAGGCGCCCTAATCATTCCAACTAAAGCTAGATATAAAAGGAAACAAATTTTCTCTTGGAGGGCAAGGTTAAGAGGCGCCCAAACACTTCCAGATAAGGCCAAGCATAGAAGGAAAAAAATATATTTCTTGGAAGTCAAGATAAGGAGGCGCCACCCACTTTCCTTTTTTGAAGCCTAAATCAACTTTGGAATTATTTGGCTGGCCATATGAGTAGGGATTGATCCTACAATCCTAATTTGAAGATCCCCTCCTTTAGTCCCACATGGGAAGATGTAAAACCCTACCCTCTTGTAATGTCCTATAAATTAAACCCCCATGTAAGTTTGAAATCAATCAGATGAATGAAACCAAAATTTTTTTGTGAGCAAACTTTGTGTTTTCTCTCTTCCGCACTTGCATCCAGGTGTTGAGCTCCGTGAGGGAGTAAATCCGGATTCCCCAGGAACCTTGAGGAGGTGTGAGATCTCCAAAAAATCCAAACCCTAGGTTAGCCACTCCACTCCCAAACCCTAGCCGCCATCACCCTTCTCTTTCCACCAAGCCCTAGCCTATCCCACCTCTCACGGCCACCCTCTCCAAGTCCAGGCCGACCACCAGCATCCAGCTCCAGTCCAGATACTTCAGATCTACAGCAATTCTAAGAGGAAGTCAGATCGGCCTCCAGGAGAATCCTGATTTCAGCAACTTCAGCTTTCAAGTTCTTCAACGTGGTAAATCTTTTCTTGAGTATCTGAAATCCATCACTTGTTCCTCTTCTTTCCCAGATCTTGAGTCCAGGAGAAGCCGACCAAACCACAAGACCAGTATTGGAGGATCCATTGCGAAGATAGCCGACTCCGAGGATCCCACAATCTGCTCGAGAGAGTTCTTCCACCAAAATCCTGAGAAGATCACTGTCTGGTTAGTAAACCATCTCTCCTCTCTATTTATGTTCTGTTGAAAGTTCAGAGCGAAACCCTAGGTCTGGGAGTTTCTCAACCCCCAGCGATCCATTACTTCTGAACTACTCTGATAATTTAGTTTCATCTAAATTGTGCTTTTAATCCTTACCTAGTTTCCCTCAACTTAGTTTAGCTTTATTTTGAGTCAAAGCCAATTTCTGAAATAAAAAATAATAATAATAAAAAAAAAGAAATTAATCCTAAATTTACTTTCGCATACGCTTCTTTGTTCTTTGTTCTGCATCATTTTTGGTACCAGAGCTTTCGTACTGCATCAATTTTGGTATCAGAGCTTCCGTTCTGCATCAATTTTGGTATCAGAGCCCTGTCTAGGATTTCTGTTTCGATTGCTTGTTTGAGTCTCTCACTTTTTACTTTGTCTGCTCGAAGTAGAATCCCCAGGACGTCCGGTCCTAGGAACGAAGCGAGGTGCAAACCTCCTCTTCCCATTCCACGGGGTGTTCCTAGGGCATGTAGGGGATCCGTTCGGTTATAACTTCGTAGCAGGAATTGTAAACGGGGAAGTGCTCTGTTTTCAGTCTGTAACTGCCTTGTTGCAAGAATTGTTTCTCAGTGAAGGTAACTCCAAATTATGTGATTTTTATTTTGCTGGAACCATTATAATTGAAGTTATTTTACATAATTTTTCTGTGATTTATTGGTTTCCATGAAATTTCTGAGAGTTAAATTACTGTAACTCTGTTTTTATGTTCTGCAATGCAATTATTTTGAGTGAACATCTCCTAATTCATCCTAAGGGCATTTGAGTATCTAAGATAAGGGGAGGAGTTGATAACCTCTCCTTAGCCCAAAACCACCATCCACTCATTCGATCCTAAGCCTAATTTTAAAATTTATTAGACTTAATTTGCCCTAGTGGGCTAGGGACATCAACAAGTCGGGTCAAGGCTAGTGTTGAGTCAGTTTGTCTAGTTACTCTGTGTGTGCTTTGTACTCAGTGTCTAGAATGTTGGCTCAGGGACTACGTCCCGAAGGACTTGTTTGCTGGTCCGCCTACCTGGCCAATCACTGATTGGTGTCTAGGATTGGCAATTAGGGACCTAACACTCCCCTTACACCTGCCTGGCTGAGTCCCGAGTTACTACAGACTAGCTTGCCACTCTGATTGGGCATCTAGTTTGGGCTCTAGGTCTAGTTAGCCCGTAGTCGTTTAGTTGAGTCTCATTTTGTATGTTTGCTTGCATCATCATGTCTACCCGGAATGGAGTACCCTACCAACCTGGTCAAGCCCAACCTGATTTAGAGGCCATGGCTAGAACTCTTACCGAAAGCATGAACAAATTAAGTCAGGATATGACTGATATTGTTGCCCAGTTTAGGAATCCAGTCTGTGAGGATCTTACCCAGCTTAGGGATCGAGTCCAAGTACTTGAGAAACGTAGACATCAAAATTGGACCCCTGATCCAAAATTTAATAGGCCCCAACCTCACCCATGCCAGGAGCCTAGGAGGACCTTATACCGTGATCCCGAGCATAACCTTAGGAAGCCTAACCATGATATCTATAGTGTGGATCATGTCTATGAGAGGTCCTTACAATATTCTAGACCAGGCACTCAACAACCCAAGTCTTCTAGATCAAACCATTTAGATCCACACCCATGCCCAAGTAAGGTCTCTACTAGCTTGAAACTCAGTGTGACCCAGGTTCCTATATCGCATGAATGTTTGTTTTATGGAGAAAGAGACCATAAATCTAGTCAGTGCCCATGCATAGGACTGGCTTGTGCACAGCTAAGTGGTAAGAATCCTAAGGATGACATTAATGAGGGAGAACCCAAGCCTACCAATGAGGAAGAAAGGTTAGGTATGACAAGCCTAGGATCAGTTGACCCGATTATCACTGACCCGAAACCCATTGAAGATGGCATCGAGGAAGTATATGATGCTGGCTTGAGTCTAGTTGATGAATATGATGGGGAAGAACTTGAAGAATGTGACATCGATACTATTGGTTCCTTACCTGGGGAGACCTTGGAGAGCAACCAAGTGGTAGGACCTAGTTCTGAAATTCAAGAGATTTGTGAGAATCAGGTTCCTTTAGTCAAATACCCCTAGGAAGAACTCATAGTGTTAGCCCGAGCTATCAGTTCATACCCTCTAATGACAGTCATTCCCCAAGTACCAATTGAAGATCTTTGCACTGAACTGTTTAAGTTTGCCCACCCTATGGTAGATCCTCTCCTTAGGATGACTGAATCAAGCCTCTTACAATTGGACCTTGTCCCATGCCCAGCCACTAAGGTCTCTCCCGTAATTTCAGTTGAACATCCTTGTCTTGAGCGGATTGATTCACCCAGTCCTATAGAAGTCCTCCTTATGGCCCCAGACCCCTTCCTTCGCATGACTGACCTACCCTTCTATAGAGTATACCTTTCCGCACCCATAGGTCAAATTTCAAGTCTTGAGGTCATCATCCATAGGCCCTCCCATGAATCATTCTCTAATCCAGTTCTTGAGAAAGTGGATCATTATTTGCTTAGATAACAAACCTTAACTATCGCAATCACATGTCCTAGGCTACTTCCCGAACCATCTCTTGATCCATTCCTGGGAGTAGCAAACTTTTCCTTTCGTAAGGATGACCAGTTGACACTCATAGATCACCATTCAAACTTTCAGGTCACCACATTTAGTCAACAGGTAATTCGAGACTCCACCTCATATCTCCTCCCTTTCTCTAGGACTTCCAATGCTTCTTACACCATCCAAGTATACTTTGTCGAAGCCTTTAGAGTGAACCACGTGTCAGAACCTATTAGGTTTGCCACCTACTTCTGGAAGACCTTATGGCACCTACTAGGTATCCATGATAAGTTTTCATGCTCTGCATGCCCTCCTCCGACCCAAGGTCAAACCTAGAGAGCCTTAGTTTGTTAGGTTTAGACCTAGGGTTCCTTTGTAATAAAGTCCATTCTTTAGGAATGCGTCGTCAGTCTAGTTTAGTTTCTTGACCCTTTACTAGGCTTTGGCTCAGATTTTGGTTTGATTGAGAGCACCAGGAATTGGGATTTGTATTTTGTCCAGGGCTGAAATTGCATTCAATGTTTCGATCAATAGGTCTATAGGCTAGAGTCCCTTTGAAATTGTTCATGGATACAAGCCTCACACACCACTTGATCTGATTTCACTATTAGCCCACACACACAAGTCTCTTGATGCACTTGCATAGCATGTAAAGGACTTGCATAAAGAAATTCATGCCAAAATAACTTTAAGTAATGAAACTTATAAGAAGTTGGCTGATTCTCAAAGGCAAGTCAAAACTTTTGACGAAGGAGACTATGTAATGATTAGGTTAAGGCCTGAATGGTTTCCTCCTGGAACCGTTAGAAAGTTACATGCTAGAGGAGCTGGACCATTTAGAGTGGTGAAGAGAGTAGGATCCAATGCCTATGTGCTCGAGTTACCTCCAGAACTAGGCATTAGCTCCACTTTCAACATTACAGACCTAGTAGAGTATAGAGAGCCAGCTGTGATTCCCAGTAAGGCTTTTGAACCTAATCCTGCTCTTGAGAGTGAACCTGACCCTGTGTGTCCACCAACAAACTGGCCTGTGAGGAAAGAGCAGATTGAAAAGATCCTGGATGATCAGGTTATCTCTACTCATAATCGAGGATACCAAAGATACCTGGTCCGCTGACTAGGAAGGCCAGATTCTGATGACTCTTGGATCTCCCGAGAAGAATTACAAGAGTTGGACCCAGACCTCTTGGAGAGATACCAGAGCCAACTTGATCCATACTCGACAGGGTCGAGTTCCTCCCACCCTGGGAGAATTGGTGCGGGCACCAGACTCAGAAGAAGACTTCAGAGCTCCATCTGGATCTCTGATTAACCTTGCCCGAAGAATTAGGGTTTTTTGGCTTGTAATAAGGGTTGACTGGATCAACTCAATTTTAGCTTGAGTCTATATTACCTGCATTTTATTTTGTTGAGTCATGTTGACTCAGTAGTGGACTAGGGCTTCAACATGGGGTGTTACATTTTCCCCCAAGGCCAAGCAAGTGGGCGCCACACTCCCAGCCACACTCCCAGCCATACGCCTGAGTCCAGGGGGCGCCACATCTACATCCAGCAGCCTTTGGTCCCCACACCACAGATAGCAGTTCCCTTCTCTCATGCGCCAATTGAGGAGAAATCCACCAGGGGTCCACAAATCAAGGGGGCGGCCCAAGACTTTCACAAAAGAACCAAACTATGAAAGGGAAGAAATTCTCTTGGAGAGAACTTCAAGGAGGCGCCCATTACCTGCCAGAAATATTCAAAACAAAGTTAGAAAGAGCCATAACTTGGGGAGAAAGAAAATGAGGTATCCAAAAAGGGTTGAGCCATGGAAGGAAGGAGATTTCTCTTGAAGAGCAAGGTTAGGAGGCGCCCTAATCATTCCAACTAAAGCCAGATATAAAAGAAAACAAATTTTCTCTTGGAGGGCAAGGTTAAGAGGCGCCCAAACACTTCCAGATAAGGCCAAGCATAGAAGGAAAAAAATATTTCTTGGAAGTCAAGACAAGAAGGCGCCACCCACTTTCCTTTTTTGAAGCCTAAATCAACTTTGGAATTATTTGGCTGGCCATATGAGTAGGGATTGATCCTACAATCCTAATTTGAAGATCCCCTCCTTTAGTCCCACATGGGAAGATGTAAAACCCTACCCTCTTGTAATGTCCTATAAATTAAACCCCCATGTAAGTTTGAAATCAATCAGATGAATGAAACCAAAATTTTTTTGTGAGCAAACTTTGTGTTTTCTCTCTTCCGCACTTGCATCCAGGTGTTGAGCTCCGTGAGGGAGTAAATCCGGGTTCCCCAGGAACCTTGAGGAGGTGTGAGATCTCCAAAAAACCCAAACCGTAGGTTAGCCACTCCACTCCCAAACCCTAGCCGCCATCACCCTTCTCTTTCCACCAAGCCCTAGCCTATCCCACCTCTCACGGCCACCCTCTCCAAGTCCAGGCCGACCACCAGCATCTAGCTCCAGTCCAGATACTTCAGATCTACAGCAATTCTAAAAGGAAGTCAGATCGGCCTCTAGGAGAATCCTGATTTCAGCAACTTCAGCTTTCAAGTTCTTCAACCTGGTAAATCTTTTCTTGAGTATCTGAAATCCATCACTTGTTCCTCTTCTTTCCCAGATCTTGAGTCCAGGAGAAGCCGACCAAACCACAAGACCAGTATTGGAGGATCCATTGCGAAGATAGCCGACTCCGAGGATCCCACAATCTGCTCGAGAGAGTTCTTCCACCAAAATCCTGAGAAGATCACTGTCTGGTTAGTAAACCATCTCTCCTCTCTATTTATGTTCTGTTGAAAGTTCAGAGCGAAACCCTAGGTCTGGAAGTTTCTTAACCCCCAGCGATCCGTTACTTCTGAACTACTCTGATAATTTAGTTTCATCTAAATTGTGCTTTCAATCCTTACCTAGTTTCCCTCAACTTAGTTTAGCTTTATTTTGAGTCAAAGCCAATTTCTGAAATAAAAAAAATAATAATAAAAAAAAAGAAATTAATCCTAAATTTACTTCGTATACGCTTCTTTGTTCTTTGTTCTGCATCAAGCCCATTCAATTCTGATCCCGATCGGCAAAGACTCTAGTGTAGCCCACTCAAGTTCGACCCCGATCGGCAAAGGCTCTAGGCTAGGCCACTCAAGTCCAATCCCGATCGGCAAAGGCTCTAGTGTAGCCCACTCAAGTCCGACCCCGATCGGCAAAGCTCTAGTGTAGCCCATTCAATTTCGATCCCGATCGACAAAGACTCTAGGGTAGCCCACTCAAGTCCAACCCCGATCGGCAAAGGCTCTAGTGTAGCCCACTCAAGTCCGATCCTGATCAGTAAAGGCTCTAGGGTAGCCTACTCAAGTCTGACTCCGATCGGGAAAGGCTCTAGTATAGCCCACTCAAGTCCGACCCCGATCGGCAAAGGCTCTAGTGTAGCCCATTCAATTCCGATCCCGATCAGCAAGGGCTCTGGGGCAACCAATTCAAGTCTGACCTCGATCGGCAAGGGTTCTAGCGCAGCCAACTCAAATCCGACCTCCGTCGGAAAGCACCTTGTGGGATCCTTAAACACCTAAGGTATTTCCCTATAAATAGCTAGTTTGAAGATCCCTTAGGAATAATTCTTAAGAAGATGGGTTCGGACTAAGCCAACCTCTCGATACATAGAAATATTTCTTATAAATGGCTAAGTTAAAAGCCGATGGGGTACTAGACAACCCCATAAAGGGATGTTGGTCGGCTACCTTCTTCAGGCAGGAATAGCCCATTCAAAAAGGAAAACACAACAACAACAAGATGAATACCAAGATGTTATTTCATTGATCAAAAATTTTTGTACAAAATATAGACAGACTTTTACAGCTAGTTCTAAGTCTTGCTAGGAATTTACAAAAGAGGAAGATCTTTCCCACTCATCGAAGGAGCTTCGGCTTCGACCTCCTGCATCGCATCCGAAGCCCCAACCAAGGCCTCCGTCAGTCCTGCATCAGCAGTGGTTTGGGCGTCGGCCCCGATGTCGGTCGGGCCCTCCTTTTCTTCAGGCGGGTGCGTTAGCTGTATTGAGGATAAGTCAAGCTTCGGAAAAGCTTCGGCCACCTTCTTTAGGCAGTCATCGAAGTCGTAGTCGTAGCTAGCTACTCCAGCTTCCATTTCATCATTGAAGTCGACTGAGACCTTGTATTCTGCTACGGCATCGTGGACCTGCTCCTCTGCTAGCTCCTTCACCTTTTTCAGCTCGGTCAGATACTTCCTCGCCAGTGCCTTGTAAGACTGCGCGCTCCTTTCTGCATCGACGAACCGCCCACCTCTTCGGATAGTCGATAGGTCAAGGACTTGACCCTTTCCTTCTTCTTCTTTAACTGGGCCTCCCGCGCGGTTAGCTAGGTTTGCAGGTCCTCTGCCTGCTTCTTCAATGACTCGACTTCGGCCAAACTGGCCGAAAGTCTCTCCTCAGTGGCCTTATATGATGCCAGTGCCACCCCTTTGGCCATCTACAGTCCTTCGACCTCCCCAGTCGAGGCCTCTACCGCACGGACCATCTCTCCGAGGCCCTCGTCCATCATCGAGACCTCGTGAAGGAGCTACAGGCAACAGACCATGTTAGTCATGTACAAGAAGTGAAAAGGAAAAGGAAGAAAATGAAGGGATGACAAAAGTACCTTTAGCAGACTGAGGTAGGCGCCTCTCACCACCTCGTTCATCTTACGCTTACTTGTCTCATCCCAGTTGACATCGGTGATGGCCCTCTTTAGTAGGTCTTTGGCCTGCTAAGGGTTGTGAAGAGCACGCCAACGTTGATAGGTGTCGTGGCTGACCTCTTCAGCCTCTATCCCTTTGACTGCCCCTTTCTTCTCACCTGCAGGGCGGACCACCTCTGTTTGCTCGGCTGATGGCGAGGCCGGGGCTGTCCCCACTTTGGTAGGCTCCGAAGGGTCCGGCTCTGGTCGGACGGCTGACTTCCTGATTGTAGGCAAAGGTCCCGATGCTCTGGCCTCCAACCGCTTCGATAGAGGCATATTGTCCTCATCGGAGCCTGATGCCATAACTATTGTGGGCTGTTCTTCCACCTGTCATTTCTGCTGCCTGCCCGCGGTCGACTCCGTGGACTGGGAGGCCCTCTTCCTCGCGGCCCGCTCTGCTATTCTTGAGCGGTCTGGCTTCATTTTTCCTCCTATTACAAGAACAAGATCAGAGTGAGGAAAGAAAGAATGTAGCTGACAGAACAAAAAGGCCGATGGCAACGACTCCTACCCTACCTAAATGTTCATGACAGCTGATTCCGGCCAAGCGGAGGCTATCCTCCCGAAGCAACTCCTTCACCATGGTGATATCGACTGCTTCCAACTCATTGAAGTCGGCTTGAATGGCCATCAAGATCGCCCTCCCTCCGTCAGCTATCGGCCTTGGTTCCTCCCATGACGGGTTAAAGCTCCAAGGCTGAAGACTGAATAAAGAAGAACTTCAACTTCCACCCATGAATAGCCGACGGAAGACCTCCAATTATCTTCCGCCCGGGATGGGGGCTGAACACCTACCACTCCTCGCTTCGAAAATCTTTCTTGATGACAAAAAAGTTTGCAAAGAGGGAAGTCCTAAGTTCTACCCCAATCCTCTAGCATATGATCGCGAAACAGCTGATGGCCCGAATGCTATTCGGGATCAGCTACGCAGGAGTGACTCGGTACAGGTTGAAGACCTGGACGAAGAAATCACACAGGGAAAATCAGAAATCGGCCTTTAGGTGGTCCTTGTACACCTGGAGGGCTCCCGGGCTTGGCAGCGGGTCACCCTCCCTTCCAGGTTCAAGACGGTGATGTGTAGGGTGGAGGAGACGTTGAACGTAACCCTAAGAGCCTTTACCCGATCCCGTACTAGTTCATAATGGATTTGGTTGGGACCCAGTCCCTCTAACCTATGGGTGGAACTCCAGCTACCAAAGGCCATTGTTAAGGGGCTTGGAGGAGAGAGGCACTAACCTGAAGACTGGGTTACCTCTGGGTTTCCTAAAAGGTTGAAGATGCTGGAGCGAGCCGAAATTTCTCTCCAAAGATGAATGCGGCAAAGGCTTCACCCACAGTCTCAACATCACCTTATATAGCCCTTGAGGGAAGCGGTTGTCACCATTCCTCGAGCGTCGCGATCCGGGTGCCAAGCGACATAAATCCCTACGCAGCGAAAGCAGAGCGATGGAAGGAAGCACAGTCTGGCCGCGATTCGCGTGATCGCCAGATTAGTAGCGGGTGGGTCGCCCCCAGTGCGGCACCAACCGTTCAGATGCTGCCATGTCACCCAAATAACCTCCGAAGCCCGATGGCCGAGCGGGCTGGGTTGGCCGCTCATCATTGCATCCCTTTTGTATTAATTGCCGCTTCCTTCGCTTCCAATGCGGGATCGATACCTATCCCAGGTTCGAGCTTCTGGAATGGGAAGTGACCAGATGCAACATTCTTGATTAGATCCACAATCTCCACAATGATTAATGCACTTAATGCAAGAATGATGCTCTCGCCCTTCGAAGCTACAGGCCCTCCTGAAGGCCAAGAGCAAGGGGGTCAACTGTTATACACAACCGGCCTCCATCCGAACCAGACCGGGTCCGACCAACCCGCTAGAGGTCTGACCGACCCATTAGAGGTCCGACCAATCCTTCAACTAGGTCCAACTGACCCATTCCAGCCATGCCCATATCGATTCAAAACAGGCCACTCCAAGGACGGCCCAAAGGTCCTGGAGGCCCCTTCTAGCTGGTGCCAGAATTCCGTTACAATAGATTCCTGACATCTCGGTACCATTATTCTGCAGATCCCACTGCGCCATTCCCTCCTGGTACTATCTGGCCACTACCGAGATTCCTCTAAGAGCAAATCGGCCATTCCCGTCTAGCCCCTAACAGATTCTGGTAAAGTTCCGCACCTATATAAGGTAAAGGGAAGACCCCGAGGTAAGCAGGCTCTTTTTTTTCCACAAGCTATCTCCTTTGCGATTCCTCCATTTTGTTGCTCCAAGTTTTTCACTGACTTAGCCATCGGAGTGTCCCCGCCAGAATACTACCGGTCCGTAGGATTTTTTTGCAAGAATCGGGAGACACACATCCTAGCAAACCCGATCGAGGAAGCCTGATGTGGGAAATTCAATGGCAACAGGTTGTATAAGCATAAACAATACACATGCAGTAGAAATTAGGCCTGCAAAATCAAGCTGATAGCCAAAGAACAAACACTGTGTCAAGATATTTCTTTCCAGAGGATTTCGCCAGCGAGTCAAGCCGGGTTGAGGCCAGGTATGGTTGTTGATCGAAACATTTTGAGTCATGGTGAGGTTTTGAACCGACACCCTGTTCGCTATTGGGTCCAAACTGCTGAGCCGCCCGTAGATTTCTACGTATTTTGTGGCTTATGCTGGATATTGCCTTCCAAACCAGATCTAAATCTATAAGTAATGCCATGATTGAACCTAATCCACTTAAAATCAAACCAAGTTGCGCAGGAAATCTCATTTGGCGCGTCACTGGCCGGACCAAAAAGTGGGATAAAAAGGCTGGGAAGTTCGCAAAATATATATATAATATTTTAAATACATAGCTGGGAGAATCCAATTCATAGCTCGTCGTTTTCCCAAGTTCCAAACAGAACAACGACAATCTCATCATTTTTACGAAATCTAAACTGGCAAAAGGATGGTGAGCTGAGTACGACAAACAACCCCTACTGTATGCCTCACTCGTCGTCTAGTTTCCGCAAGCGGAAAACAAGTACCTCCGAAACCCTAAACCTCGACCACCCTGGAAGAGGAAAACAAATCAAGGCCGACAGAGCCCTAGATTTTGAGGGCGATCTCGCTGCCGCGGCCACCGCCCTCCTCCGTCTTCACAGCCAGCGGCACCAACGCCTTCTCCTCCACCTTCCCTTCCGTCACCGCCGTCGCCTCCACGTCCTCCTCTTCTTCCTCCTCCTCCTCCTCCCGCTCCTCCCCTTCCTCCTCCTCCTCGATACTCTCCGACCGCTCGCCGCCACTCCTCACCTCCGATTCTGGAGATCCTAGCCTGTTCTTGTAGGCAGAGGCCGACGAAGCGGCAGCGGTGCTCCTGTGGAGAGAAGGGCGGAGGTGGTGGTGGTGGTGGTGCGGCGGTGGTGGTGCGGCGTACAACTCCTGGGGCACGGGTGGATGGCAGTAGTGGGCCGGGGCCGCGTGGGCCCCGTAGATGGCTGGGCCGGCCGCGGCGGCCGTCGTAGCATACTCGGGTGGGACCCAAATGCCGCCGAGCACCACCAGCTGTGGCGCCGCCGTCACTGATGCCTGCGGTGCTGGGATCGGTCTCCGCGTGTGTAGCCGATATTTCTGATTAAAAGAAAAGAATTAAAAAATGAAATATAAGTCAAAGAAAATAAGGTTTGATGGGTCGTGGTCACCAATGGTGAGCTCAAGAATACGCATGACCTTTTTTTTTTTTTTGCTGCCCTTTTATCTTGATATATCTTTACACACACACACACACACACACACAGAGAGAGGGGAGGGAGGGAGAGGGAGACCTGAAGATGGCTTTTAACCTCATCATTGGTCAGTCCATCAACCTTCATCAGCTCTCTTATCTGCTTTGGGGTGGCAACTGTTTCAAGTGTTAAAAAACAAGGACTAGAATTAAGAGACTATCGTGAATGTCAAGAAAATAGAGAAACATAATTGAAGTTTTTAGTGATCTCATATGAAGGTAAAAATATGTACAGGAAATAGGAATGAAAGCAATAACAACGCTGTCTTGAACCCAATTTTTTTCTTTTTTTTAAAAAAATGTAATGGTAATACTAGAACAACAGAAATGGTAGTAATAAACTAATAGAATTGTCCTAAACTACTAATATAATAGCTTGTGTTATCAAAAAAAAAAAAGTATACTACGTACCTTGAGAGCCGCCTAATATTTGAAGAGCATTGACGAAACGTCGGTGCAAGTCCGGCGACCAGCACCTCCTGGCCTTCCGATGAGTCTGGGGCGCCAGCTGCCCCTCAGTGGCCGTATTGCTTCCTCCCTTCCCTTGTTCTGCTCCTCCACCTTTACCACCGTTATCTCTCCTCGTGCCGATACTTCCACTATCCATCTCCACACATGACTTCTTCTCCTCGATTGCTTTCTCCGAGGAAGCGAGTGCCAACTCTGGGAGGCCCCTCGAAGCTGAACCCATGCCTTTGTTCTTCTCTTTAGAGAAAGGGAGGAAAGCGCCGCCGTTCCTTTGCTTGGTATCCAGGGCCAGCTTGGGGCTCACGTCGAAGGCATGCTCGGTCTCTTTTAGCGGGGGTGAAGTTAGTGGCTGGTTCCTGGTTGCATCGTTGGCGGGGCTCCAGAGCTGCGCGGAGACCATCCAGCTTGCCTTCTCGGAAGGCGCATTTGGTGCCTTCTCGGAGCCATCAACGCTCGTGTGCTTGATGGGAAGGAAGTCTTCGAGGACCGGTCTCGGCGCTTGGTTCGTTTGGTATGTATCCAACTGCTGCCTGTAAGTCTCCACGGCTGGAGACGAGAAAAAATTATAAAAAAATAGAAACATTAACTAGTTTCACGCACTGAAAACTATGAAGGAATTCTATGGATCGAAATGAAACAACGTATTCTATAAGAAACCGGTCGCATTCGCGCTATTTTGGTCGACATGCATGCGTTTTATATCTATACACATGAGGTTAACGTTGCAGGCTCATAGGAAGCACGAGGTTTTTCTTTTTCCTGCTTCGTGCTTAGAGATCTTGACATGATCATTGTGTTCTTAAGAATGCTTAGAGATCTTGACATGATGATTATGTTCTTAAGAAAGCCAATAATTATGTTCAAGGTATAGTGATCTACTGAACAATATGCTCTTTCTAGTTGAATAGCTTTAACCAGGTGGATATCCCAAACGAACCAGACAAAGAAAGAGATAAAAGGCCGTAAGTTGAGCCATATCAAGAAATCATTATAGATGATCACCATTGTTGAGAAGCTGCATGCAAAGAGGCAGCTCACGCTTGAATGCTTCGATCTTAAGCCGCTCCTCTTCAAGGTGAGCTAGGAACTCTTGGATCTTTTGGGTCTGGTCTGGTTGATCTCCGAGACTCTTTTGGATCATTGGATAGCTATTTGGTCTGTAATCCAGACTAAGGTCAGATGGCGAACCCATTTCCAATGGTAGCTACTAGCGTTCTCCTTCAACCAGTTCTCACATGAGAAAAGAAGAGATGGGGGAGAGGATGTTGTGAGCACAACGGGGATCGAGGGGGGATCACCTTCTTTTTAGGGTGAGAGAGTTTGGAGGAGGGAGAGAATAAAGTGGGGTTTGAAGGGAGGAAAAGGAAAAGCAGGGGATAAAGCAAAGAGGCATGGTAACTTCTTGCAAAGAACAAAGGCAAAAGCTCGCAGGGGTTCATGAGAAGGGAATCAAGGTGGCCAGGCGGTCATGTGCTTAGGCCCTGGTTTTGGTACCTTTGGACTCCTTGTACCAATTCAAATCAACAGACCTAAAAAGATTCTTCTTCCTCTTCACAATTTCCATCTCTTTCTTATCCCTTTGACATGCCCCGTTCAAAAAACATAGACACCTTTCATGAAAGAAATAAATAAATTAAAAAAAAAAAAAAACACATACTCCTATGTAACACTATATATTAATAATTGGTTTCTGTACATAATGCCTTGGTTATTTTTCTAGCCAGCACATTTAGTGTTGGTTAACTTCTAACCATTTCAATCCATTCAAAAATTAAGCGTAGCTGGTTAACCCTATAAATGTAGTAGGTTACTGTTCGCATATATGTGGTGCATGGTATCTTTCTCATTTTACTTTATTTGAACTACCTACTTTAATATCCATATTCCACTGTTGGCGTGGAGTCCCTGGATCGGCCGGTCGGAGCTGCTGCGTCGCAGGACCGCTCCCTGGTTCACCTGCAAAACAGGTCTCTTGCCGGAGTTGTTCCGGCGGGGGACACTCCGATGTCTAAGTCAATGACGGATTCCAGCCACAGGTGGGGAAGATGTCGAGAGTGGAAGATTAAAAGAGTTCTTGGAGATTGAAAGTGTATGTGTGCGAGATTATTCATGCGTACCTCTCGAGCCATCCTTTTTACTCATATTTAAAAGATGGCCTCCGGTCTGTGGCCTGCTCTTTTTCCGGAGATCATGGAGAGCCAATCTCTCCCACGATTGGCGATCGTGGGTTGTCAATGAGCGGTTCCGGCCAGATCGGAGGCATGGCTGCATGAATTGCGCGCCATGATCATGGCATGATGAGTGTTGATTGTAACCGTCGGTTACAGTTTCCTTTTTGGAACAAATTGTGGTTCAAGCTTCGGGTTTTCCCTTGCATGGGCCGAAGGTTTGGTATTTTCCCGAGGCTGGAGATCATGTCTACGGCGGGGACCGAAGTTCGTGTCTTCGAAAGTCGATGAGTGGTTCAGACTTCGGCCGGGGCCGAAGGTGCTACCCGAAGGACTGGCCTTCGGATGTTGTAGTTCGGTGTGAAGCCTTGAGTTGCTTGCCGTTGGCCTTCGCTTGGTCCGAAGTCCGTAGTCCGGAGAACCGGAACTTCGATAGGTCGAACCGGAGCTTGATTCGTAGCTGAACCAGGATATCCCAACATCCACCATGATATTTTATATACCAGATATACCAATGCAAGAACCACACAAGATCCTTCTCTCCGAAACGTAACCGATGGGAAAAATTAGATGTAATAATAAAAATATGCCCACAGACGCCAAAGCGATATTTTGTGAGGACCATGATTCTTATATGATTAATCAAAGCAAATGATAAAGCTCTAAGAGCATATACCACACATAATTCAAACAAGATATGCATTGATTCTCTCTCTCTCCCCCTCCCACCCACACACGCACAAAGAGTCCAATTGAAAGGAAACGGAGGGCCTTTCCTTGTTTTCAAAAGGTACACACTGCAAGCCTTCACACCCACAAGCACCCTTGCATTCATAAGGATAACGGGATGGGATATCTAGTGCGACCCTAAAGAATATTATTGTATTAGAGCTACACCCTAAGCAAGGAATATCTTAAGAGTGACCAACACACACAAACTCCATGCCTTTAATTTGCCCAACCCTAAATCCCTTGGCCCAAAAGAATATAAAAAGAGGAAAGAGGAGAGGTGGGAATCTCCCCTTCTGCTACTACTGCTAGCTTTCGAGGAAGTGGGCTGGAAGGTAAGAAGATTCCTCTAACATCATGGGGGAAGTTTTTAGAAAGAGAAAGAAGAGGGAGGGGAGGGGAATTGGCTGCATCGAATTCGCTGTGCAATAATGAGGTTTGGTCGCTTTCTATATCAGTCTTGAGGTACAAGGCTCCAACCCATGCCTTTTGCGTGGATTCTCTCCCTACCTCTCTCTAGCCCACCCCTCTTTCCCTCTCCCAGCTTTTGAGAGGATTCGCCTCGTTACACGTGTCGGTTTTATTCGCCCATATCGTCCTGTTGAATATCCCTTTTGTCTGGTGCGAGGAGGGGAATATTCTCTTCGGGCCATGAGGAAGTATTTTCTTTCGAGGCATTTGAGATGGGCTAAGTTACCTACCGAACCCAGGATAATTCGGTGCCTTGGAAAGGAAAAAAAGGAAAAATAAATAAAAGGAACGGCGGTGGCTTTGCGAGGAATCTGAGAGATGCTAGACTGCTAATTAAGGTTGTGGGAAAAGGGACCACCTTATCGCTTGTGGTTTGGAGCCATTAGTTTGATTAAGATCGATTGATGCAAGAATGCTAGTCGGGAAAAATTATATCTTGCACGGCGTCGTGGCCCATATTATGTTCACCAGCCCCATCACGGGGGTGCACTGCATGCACTCTTGTACATCCCATTCATCGAACACCTGTCTCGGTGATTTGCATGGTACATAGCCACGTGGATGCATGAGCTGATTGAGAATCGGTTGACTTCTAGTTGGAACGAGGGTTATATCAGGAATACTCATGCCAAATATAGGATTATTAATTTGGGTATCTTTCTTTGGACAAGTCCAACGCAGAGATATTTGTTCATGCTAACATTCCCAATACATTCAACCAGAATTCATTTTAAATTCAAGTCCGATGAACCTGAGTTCGAGCTTGATCTAGACTTGTACAAGAGCACTGGACCATGAAAATGCTAGGTTTAACCTTATCTCTTTTTTTTATATTATAGATATAAAATAATATAATTTTTTAAATATTATATCTACTAAACTTTCAAAAATAATATACTATCGTGCATGTATAGATAAATTAATTTAAAATTAAAATATTTAACAGTAATATGTCTTTTAAAGATATAAAGAGATCAAAATTTAGAATAGAAATAAATAATAAGACTTTTCACGTTCTTGAAAAGCGTAATAAAGATAAAAATTAAAATGTTTCAAAAAAAATATCCGATAAAGAGGGAAGGGAGGTCGCGAGAAATGAAAAGCTGTACGAAATCTTTTTGAACGTTACGAGAAAACCATGCTAAACTAAAAAATAAAATAGAGAGAAAAATAGAAATTTAAATGTAAACAAAGAGATTATGCGTAGATATTGCTTCAAGGCTGCTTCGAGCATATACTATTTAATTGTTAAAATTTTTGATACGTGCATACATTTTTTATTTAAATTTGTGGATATAGTAATTTCTTTTTATATTCTTTGACTCGATTATTTTCGATACATTTATTGGCACCTGCCATATCGGTATCTCACAAAACTATATATATAATGGATGGAGGAATATTTTGTTAAGTTCTTGAGGACACGTTATAGTATTTATTAATAATGAAAGCATCTTGCAACACTTTTAAAATATAAAAATTCATCGAGAATAATTATAATATAATTTATAATTAACTTTTATTATGCTTTATATGTATTTTTCTATAAATCTTTATCCTGATATTTTTTATTAATTTATTTTCACTAGAAAAACAATCCTGCATTTGTCCGTAGCTATCTCCATCAAAACTATACAAAGGATCGAACGATATGTGCTCTACTTGTTATTTGTTTATCCATGCTAGCTAGCTCTATATTGACATAAGTATGAATTTAAAAAAGGGCCAAATTACGGATGCCAGGGTCAAGTATTTTTATGAGGTTCGATTGCAGTGCAAGCCTCATAATATTTAGATCACATCAACAACAATGGAGACCGGTCTAAAAGCACGTCATGCCAACGATCCTTTAACACCATAAAATTGACATGCATGCATACTCTAGGAAGCATTTGACCGGGCTATTTGCATATTTATTATGATGCAACATGAAATTTTGTGGTGGTGCAATAAGAGTAGATCTAGCTCAAGTTTCAATTTGTGAGAATTACTGAAAGTCCCCATACTTAAAAATAGTGATTTATAAAAAATGGATTGCATAAATGCAATTACTCCGTGGGTGATTTTTCAATAGATGTATATATATATATATATATATATATATATAAAACACTATGGCATGAATCAATTTGTTAGATAGAGAGGACAGCTACAACAACGCATGATCTCATTTTAAAAAGGTTAGTCATATTGTAATTTTGGATTTCTCGATCATGCATAAATATCCAAGATTTTTTTGGTGAATAATCGATGTGGAACTAAATACATGCCCGTATGGAACTTCACGCACTCTCTTGTTTAAATCCTGGCATTCTCACCAAGTTTAGGCATCCAAATTCATTCATCCATTCAAAAATACCACGATCGATCCATGATCGGTGCATGTACCTATGCTGCAGTATCTCCTTCTCCTGATCTATATAGATTCTCGATCATGCATGTTCGCTCTGATACTATTCGTAATAATTCAGGATCTCATCCCAAAAAAATTAACCGGAAGGTAATTTTGGATTTCTTGATCCTGTATAAGTACCAAAATTTTTCTATGGAATAATCGATGCAGAACTAAATACATATTCATATGGATCCTTGCAACCGTCTATAGATGTGCAACGAAAAAAAATCAAAAGATAGAATGCAAAGGCATGGATGTATGGTAAATAATGAGCAGCATGGCGATGGAATATTAAGGGCTACGAGTATCGCAAACAGGAGGCCAGGTGATATGGAAGCTGTCAGTGTTGGTTAAGACATGCAATGCAGGCACCGGTAAGTTTGAGAAAAATCAAATGATATTAAAGTTTTCGAGAATGGAGTTATCATAAGACATCTTAAAGAAACACCATTCTAGAATACAATTTTCTCAAAAATAATTCACAAAGAACCAGCCAGGTTCATGACTCCAAATTATTCAGATTTCGTTTCGAGAAACTAAAAAATTCTTATCGTCGACATGAGAATTGTTTATGGTACTGTTGCTAGACATAAGCGAGGCATGTCTAATTTCCTAATTTAGAAATGGACCGAATCAGATTCATCTTAAGTGATGAACTTGTTTGGCAAGAGATTCCAATGGCTAGCAAATTTAATTAGTCGATTCTAGAGGGGATATGATCACAATTAGCTCACTTTCTAGATTCCATTACACCCGGATCTCTCATATTTGGCAACCAGTAGCTAATGCGCCAATAAACTTGGCTCACTTCAAACTAGTAGTGCTGGTCCAGGAGAACCTGGGTTCAAGGTTCATGGGATAATCTAAACAATCAGGCTCTAAAACCCTGGAGGAAAAAAGAAAAAAGTTGGGTGGAAGTCGAGTTGTCGTACCTTGGGCACATTGGTGGGGGTCGCATTAATTTCTTGCAATAACTTGCAGGAGCAATCGTTGCATGAATTGACGAAGTAATTAGTCCAGTGATTTGATTCTAGATATATATATATATATATATATATATACCTTTTTGATTCTAGAATAGGGGATGGTCGATGCTAATGGAGCGAGATTTTTTTAAAACAAAGGAGAGACAACCGGTTTATATTCTGGATTACCTGTCCCTTCTATCACCAAGCTCCACACATGGCACATCAACACAACGCACCTCGGTGATGAACTCGAGTGGCTTTTTTTTTTTGACAGCTGCATACAAACGTGTCAAAAAGATGGTTAGGAATTTAACCGACTTCGATGATCAGATGATCATCGAATTCAAAACTAAAACAGGATGATGAGATAAAATTTCATATTTGGTGTACATGGTGATCTATAAAACTAGAACCACCGCACCCTTCAAGACTTGAATTAATGGATTCCTAAACATGGCGAAGAGCCGTGGATCGATGACACTGATCTTTAATGATGATGACACAAAAAAAAAACAGGGAAAATTCGGGAATTCTCCTTCTTGTTTTTTTTTTTTTTTTTTTTTTCTTTGCAGAAGAAAATTCCGGATTCGTCGATGACCGTATATCATGATAAATTGTGGATTCGGTTAACTCCCTGCCTGACAAGTAATTCTCAAGTTCGCGATATTAATTCCTTGCAACTTTTTTATATCGATCATGATCGTCGCTGATGACCGCTTGACCTAAAAATCTGGGCGTAACCAAGCACCAAGTAGTTTGTGACCACCTTTTCTCAAGATCCTGGCCGGTGCACGGTTTTGCGTTAGCAAGCTGAAGGTGGTGAAGAATTCAGGAAAATGTGGACCAAATATGATGGGCAATCTTGATCAAACGGGTCCTCGGTCCGTGCCAATCACACATCAGATCAATAGGAGATCTATGATGGCAACACTATCATCACCTAGAGGTTCCAGATTCTCGTTCTCATTTCATGGTCTCCTTGAAAATGAATTCATGGAGCATTCTCCGTCTACCTTCTTCCCACCACCCAACCCGGGAAAAAAAACAAAAGACAGAAAAAGGAAATGATATCACCTTCGTGGCGATTTAGAAGGCATCTAGCTCATTTAATTTATTGCAAAATTAAGGACAAGGCGTTTGACTTGATGATGCTGAACAGAGGCCAAAGCAATAATCATTTGATGAGTGACAAGGTATTAATTGCGAGACGTCTCCGCCTGTTTGTTTACACCTCGGTTTGTGGATAAGAATGGTTTGATTAATTTGTACTGCCAATCGGCCCGGTATCGATAAAATGCCAAAGAGTTTTGCGGGCAACGCGTGGCAGAGATGGTGACTGCAAGACTCAAAAGCTGGCCGTCATTTTAGATGCGATCTATGCCCACCGCCTTTCAAGTTTCGGGACGAGGATGGGTGGTTCTTCGAGCAAGCGTACATGGAGAGGATGGAAGGAATCGCCATTCTTCTGACCTTTCGTATATTGTTGACGGATAATTAAGTAGACGGTTGACCGACAAGCGTATTGATAAAGCCTCCGTTCCCTTGACTGGCGTATACCGAATCATACCTATTCTCCTCGAGTATTTCCACGTGCTTTGATCCGATCCATGATGTTAGAGCTCTCGATGGACCAGATCCCGGACCCATAGATATTTATTCGATGGATTCAGCTCCGATATTAATATCGGACTATGTAGTTGGATTGGACTCGGATCCGTTTAACTATAATATAAATGAATAAAATTTAAATAAAAATTCAAATCCAACAAACTCAATAATATAATATAATATAATATATATTTATATATATTAAAAATATTATGGATTGTTATATCAGGTTCAAAATTTATATTAGGATGAAAGAAAAAAAAAACTCTTACTCCAACCGCCCTAAGATGATGCCCTCTCTCACTCCTTGCTTAAGCGACACCCCCACCCCCCCTCTTCACCTACCAGCAGACTGACATCACCGGCCATCTCCTCCGTGTCCTTCCCTTCGGCCTATCCCCTTCTTCCTTATTTTCAAACTCCTCCGTGGCTCCACGTATCGGTGCTCATCGCATCCAAGCCTCGTCGCGGTGCCACTGCCTGTTGTTGCTGCCCCCGTCGGCCACCACTCCCCCGACGTCGTCCCTCGTTGGCCACCGCTGCCCCGACATCGTCTCCCACAACTCCCTTCCTGATTTCCCCCTCTCCCTTTCTATTTTTTTGTATTCGCAAATCCAAGCTTGTCTTTCGCCTCCCCCTCTCCTCTCCGTCGATGGAAACTCACCTCCCGATCCTCTTCCCTTGCTCCTCCATCGAGTCCACCTGATCTCTTCCCAACCCCTAGGACGCCGCTGGAGGGGTGTAGGGCTGCAATGCTGGGAAATAGGGCAGCAGGGCCGAAGATCCATTGCCGCCAAGGCCTTGTGACGGTGACCGCTCCTCGGCAAGGAAAGGGAGTCAGGTTTTTACCTTCAAGGCCAAGAGGGTGCCAAAGGATACTGATTCTTCTTCTTTTTCCTTGTCTCCATCGTCCTCTTTTCAGCAGTTGCAACATAGAAGCGTGTGCTTAAGGAGCAAATGGCACGATCCTTGGGCATCTCATGATCGATGGCACGGAGAAGATGAGGATCTCCATGATCTTGCTCTTCCTCTTGGAATGTCTTTCATCGCTGTAGTTGCCCAGGTCGGTTGGTCTTCTTGAGGGTTTAATTCTCTTTTGTCAAAACCTTTTTTTTTATTTAATTTCACATATTCTTGACCAAAATCTTCATGATTCAATTAAAATGAGAGACATTGGTAGGTTTCGTTGTAAAAATTGGTGCCTCCTTCAGCATCGATCATGATATCTACTTTGATCTCGCATGAGTTGGGTCCGGCCGACCATGTGAGATCCCTCTGCGATGAGATCAATAGCTTCGGTTCGTCGTCTTTATCTTTTTCCATCATCCGAGCGGTGGCCGTTTTCCTTCATTATCCGGGTGATGGTCGTCTAGCAAATATTTATCCATAATTTTTTTAGTTAAAAAATTGTAGTTAAAAATTTAGTTTTTTAAGACTTTGAATATGAATTTCCGATCCTGGATCCGGATTCGGATATCCAGACTCATTAGGATCCGGGTCCGGTATTTCAAAACTAAATTCATTGGATATTAAGATTTGAATTCGAGTCCGATAATCAAGATCGGGTCTGAATCTAGATATCTAGATTTTGACTCGAATCTGAACTATTGACAACTCTATAAGGTATGCCTTCCGGTGATAAGAAGTTGCACTTTTAGGCTCTCTCTAGTTAGGGCATCCTTGATGTCTGGAACAAGGTTTATGCCGATCGAAGGTTCTCATAACATTTTGAAAAAATTTGTAACACTCGTAACCATTCCAAGAAAGCAGTCTTAATTAAGCTATCCATATCATGAATGCTTTAACTTATGCTGGTCCCTTTTTTTCATTTTTTTGGGTTGAGTTTAAGGCAAGATAAATTTAGAAAATTACCAAACAAAAGTAGCAAAATAAGAGAAGAACCAAGTAAACTACGAGAGCAACCGGGGTTCCCGAAAATAATAAGGATCACCCTGAGAATATGTATGCAAAATAAAAACTAAATTAGAAGGAGAATAGAGGAGCTATCAGAAAAAAATGGACTAACATTGGGAAGCAAGCCAATCCATTGAAAGGATTGCCTTTCCTTTTACCTTTTCTAAATACATGTTGGTCTAGCAATGAACACGGATAAAGAATATCAGCTAAAAAGCGGATTCATCCACAGGTCAAATGAAGTTTTTTGAATCTAATTGATTTCTGTCATGGAGCTAGGATCTCCTTCTAGAATCACTTGCTTGCAACGTATTGAAAGTATTGCCATCAAAAAACCCTCCCAAGCTACTCGAAGTTCCAAAACAATAACTAAATTCATCTCAAAAGACTCTGCACCCGCTATTATAATTAACTTGTGTGAAATGATCACCAATAATAATCCTGCATGCTTTGAGAACCATCAAAATCAATCATCCGTGCAAGGAGAGAGGGAGAGGGAGAGAGAGAGAGAGAGTCCATCTAACCTACAAAATCGAACAGGGTGAGGAGCTTCTAGAGCTGCAAACTTTTCGGTTCCTCGGACATTGAATTCATGGCTTCATTAAATTGCAAGGCCAGGCCAGGCCAATACTGGATTCAAAAAAAAAAAGCTTTGGTTCAGTTTCAGCATGCTGGAAAATTTTGTTGTTTCTATTATCCCAAAGTAACCAACCTGAATAGCGTATGATGGTCTTCATCACTGATAAACCACCATTAATAAGAAACGGCAGCAAGGAAGAAATGGGATTCGGGGGGGAAAAGCTTGATGGCGTTGCGAAGAAATAATTTTCCAAATTCGTCTGGCTACTAGACAAGAACATGATATATGCTCGATGTCTTTTCATTCCCACCACAAACATGTCAGATTAGTAACATCCACTAGGCCTTATTGCAAACAAGGAGTTCTTTGCAAGGTAATCTACGTACCCCAATCCACCTTCCACCAAAATATGGAGACTCTGGGGGCAACCTTAATTAAGCTTCCAAATTGCTGCAAACGTATTCATACAAGATATCTCGATGAAAGTGTTATAAGATATCATCCTGTAAATATCACCGATTTTAACTAGCTAGGATGTCGCCAAAAGGATACCACACTCTTTACGTACACCTTCCTTCATGATCTTTGGAAGGGCGATAAATTTAATTCTCTTGACCGCATCCTGCGGAAAATTTGCTGGTCTCTTTTTAAGCAATGGACAAAAATCACTCTTCATTGCAACATTTTATCGTAGATCATTCCTTCTTGACAGCAGTTGGCACCGTTGTAGTTATAATTCATTATTTTATTTTATTTTATTTTATTTAGTATAAATGCTCCGTCTAGTTGAACCAGTGTCGATGATCCCCGTCTCCGAGAAGAAGTAAGCACTCCAACCACTCCGTCCAAATAAAACGATTCGCGAGCCGGCACGACTCCAGCGGAAACAAACATGGTTTCGTAAAGCCTCCCAATTAGCGCACGGCAGTTGACGGCCACAAAAGGCATGATGGGCCTAGAAGCAGGCTTGATCATTTCCTCGTTGTCCTTCAACTACTCCATCGATCAAAGCCATCATCACCTCCTCGTAGCCAATATTTCTCACTGCATCAGGAATCAGCCACGGCATTAGAAGATTTGTCCACCCTCTCCACCTCGATCGATCCCCCTCCTGGTGGACTTTGTCGAAGACCGTAGCACTTCCGAAGAATTCCTTGCTCGAGCCCAACTCCCTCCTGACATCAAGGCATATGGACATTCTGAGAAGCCCATCCGGCCTCCTCTCCCGTTCGATCACCCGGCTAATAATGCTCGTCCAGAAAAGCCCGGCGATCGAGGTCCTCTCAAAAGTTGTGGTGCTGGAAGCGTCCGCCACGCACATGGCTAACAATATGTCATTGCTGAACCGTGGCGGCTGGGGTGGGGTTTCGGGAGTTGAGATCGAGAGGGAGCTGCTGTTGTTTTCAATGGCCGGTAAATTTGCAGTGGTCGATCAAATTAGGCACGGAGGATGAAGGGTTTTGTGCGGTACTTTCGAGTTTTGAAAAAATTTGAGAGATCATGATAAGAATGCTGGAGACGATTCCTAGAATTTGGGAACGTATCCCAAGCTATCCTGGAGGTATTTCAGGATTTTCTGGAATTTTTTCCCATAATCCCTTTTGAGTAATGTTGGGTCAGGGGGTTTGTCTCAAGGATTGTTAATTTTATGTTGGCTTTGAAAAGGAAGAATTTTTTGAGAGACTGTAACATAACCCAATTGGATTATGGAGTTGGGTCCAGGTTTGTTAAATTGGTTAGGAGGTTACCCTGTCGGTTGGTTAGTTGGTTTGTTGTAACCAATTAGAAAGCCCAACCATGTGAGGTATCCTCATCAGTTTGTTATTGGCCCAAGACAAGTCCTAACCATCCAAATGATTGAATCCTAACAAGATTCAAGAGATAGTTGCAGTCCAACAAGAAGTTCAATATCAGACGCCCAATTCAAGAAGGCTTCAACGTCCCCCATGTGCTATAAATATAAGAAAATGGGGTGTGCGGTTGGAGAAGGTCCAAGAGGCCGACCCCTTTGGGGTCTCACGGTCATGTGAAGATCGTGGAGAGATCGGCGTGAAGGCCTTGGTCCGTGGGGCTTGGCTCATGGTTCCAAGGTGGAGGCTTCTTGGAGATCACATGTGAAGGAATCCGCGTGGGAGACCGTGGTGATGGACTGCAGAGAGGCGCACATGATGGAGATATCACGTGGAGGGCTTGTACCATGATGGTGTTTCACGAGGCTTTGGAGAAGGACGCACGTCGAGGTATTGTCCGTGCGTGGCGTACGTGGATTTTTGGGGCATGAGGCCTGCAAGAGAGAAGACGTGCGGGACGGCGAGAAGCTTCTGGGTTTTCAGAAGGGCTATCGAGTGTTATCTTGTTTGTTGTAACAAGGTTTTTCTCCAAAGGAATAAAGCAATCTCTCTTTTTCTCCTACATCTCTTTCTTGGTAATTGTTCCCTTTCCACAATGACAGTATCAAGTTGGATCCGGGTATTCCGTGGAACGGGTTTGCTCCCCAAAAACTGGTATCAGAGCCGATCTTGATGCGGTGGCGTGAAGGATGCAGGAAAGAGGACTCGCGGTGGTGGTGCAGATCTCTGGTTCTGAGATCTGGAGGTGAGGGCTCGTTTCCCTCCCTGGAGATAGGAGAAGAACCGAATATGGAGGTGCAGATCCAGATCTGGGCGATGCACGGAGTCACGCGCGGATGTGGCTTAGGGCGTCGACTGCAGCGAAGCGGTGCGGGGTGTCACGGGACGACGCATGGAGCAGCGTGTCGTAGGGCATGGCCATAGGTACGAACGCGGCACAGGGCGTCGGTCGCAGGACAGCGGCGCAAGGGCGACGCATGGCAGCTCGGGCGAGAAGGCGCAAGGCGTGGTGCACAATCGCAGGCCCGGAGCAGGGCCGTGGGTGCGGACGTGGCGCAGAGCGGCGCGGAAGCGTCGCAGCGGGCTATCGCGGGCGTGGCGCAGCCGCGGGCATGGCGCAGGGAGCGGACTCGCCGGTCGCACGGAGGCGCGGGGCGTCGCGGGAGCGGCGCACAGGGCACAGACGGTAGTGCAGGGCGTCGCGGGACAGCGCATGTTGCGGGAGAGAAGCCGCAAGCATGACGTCGGTTGCAGTCGGACTCGCCTGGCGCAGGCATGGCGCAGGATGACGGCTCGCCGATCGCATGGTGCCGCGAGGCAGGGCGCGGGCGGTCGCCGGACGCATCGCACGGCAGCAGACGGTCGCCGGAGGCGGCGCACGATGGCGAGTGGCGACGGCGTTGGCCAAGGAGGTCTGTGGTCCACGGGTTCAACCGTGGACCAACAGCAATGGCAGCTAAAGACCGGGATTTTTGGCGTGAGCCATTAGGCCGGTTCATAGGTGGACTGGCGGGTTTAAGTCACGGCTCTGAAAATCATGCTGATGGATTTTCGACGATTCCGGGCTCAATTGAACTCCGATTTGAGTCCCATCTGCACCGTTGGACTCCATTTTTCGAGCTCTTCGTGTTGAGCTAGGTTGGATCTGATGATGAAGTCAGATCATAGGGTATGTGGAGATCGCGGTGCAGCGGCTGTGTGTGCGGGCAGCACGTGCAGGTTGGTTCCATTTTCGGCTCTCCCAGGCGAACAGAGGTTCGTGGTGTTGGGAGCAGTGTGGAGGTATGCTGGTTGTGTGGATCTCGCCGAGGATGATGGATCCTGTGGTGCAGGAGTTTGCGACGGTGGTGTAGAGCTGCAGGTTCTGTGCCGTGGAGCATTGACAGGTCGGGTGATCTGTTGTTCAGCACAGGTGGAGCGACACATGCCAGAGATCTTCAGAGCAGCATGAGTGGTAGCTCCATCAGTAGTGGACCAGGCTTTTGGTCACTGTGGAGGAGAGCGATCGGTAGTACTCCAACTACCTTGATCGTGATGGAGCTGGACGTGGGTGGTATCCTGCGTGGTTGGAGAGGAGTCTCGAGAGATGGATATCTCAGGGAGACTAAGTACATCAGCAGAGGCGGTGCTAGGGGCAGCTCAGGGAGACAGGAGACAGTCTCAGGGAGCGCCGGACGTATCGGACAGTCGGGAGTGTCCCATTATGGCAGGACTGACCTAGGGACGGAGACTGGAGCTGATGGAGATGGCAGCTCAGGGAGACCAGGGATAGGTCTCAGGGAGCGCCAGGGACATCATGCAGCCGGGAGACAGGCTGGAACATGATGGAGCAGCAACTAGAGATGGTTGCTAGGTCAGTCGCTGGATTAGCAGAAGAGTTGGGATGAACTCTTGGTTTCGAAGGAGCCTACGGGATGCAGTGTATCTAAAAACGGTCTCGGAGAGGTCCGCATGATGCGGAGGGTCCGAGGAGGCAGCGACGGTGTTCGAGGTGCAGCGGCAGGCTCAGTAGGACAGCGTTGAGTGGCTGGCCTCTGGGTTTCTTTCTGTGGCATCAGTGGGACTTTAGTTCCAGGTGGAGCACCCAAGAGAGGTGGCTTCACGGGTGGAGCAGGATTCGACACGAGTTCAGAGCGGGAGATGCAGGGATAATGGCCATATCCTAGCACGAGCATCAGGGGTGCACTTAGCCAGATGGAGCAGAGTGTGCAGAGATTGGCGTGGCTCTGAGAAGATGGTGTCAGGTAGAGCTCCAGTTACAGCGATTGCTGGTTCAAGTTCGCTGTGTTCTCTCCAGGGATGTTCAAGAAAAAGTCTGATGCAGCTGCCAAGCAGAAGGAAGGCTACAATCGTGGTGCCAAGGTACAAGCAAGGACTTCAGCTATGGAGGCGGTCATCCCAAAGGTCTCCAAGTGCATGCAGCAGCTGAAGGGTGTTGGCAAAGGCAAGGAAATCCGTACAAGGAGCTGTCAGGACACGCAGTTACAGTCGGGTTGTGCATGGAGGACATTGCCAGGTTTGCCAAGGCTTGGGGCACCAAGGTGAAGATTGTAGGGTTTTGTATGGTGCTCCCAAGCCTTAGAAAGACTTGAAAGATCATGGCAGGGATGCTGGAGGCGATCCCTGGAGCTTGGGGGCGTGTCCCAAGCTATCCTGGAGGTATTCCAGGGTTTTCTGGGGTTTTTTCCCGGAGTCCCTTTTGAGTAATGTTGGGTCAGGGGTTTGACCCAAGGATTATTAATTTTATATTGGCTTTGAAAGGGAGGAGTTTTTTGAGAGATTGTAACATAACCCAATTGGGTTATGGGGTTAGGTCCAGGTTTGTTAAATTGGTTAGGAGGTTAGCCTGTCGGTTGGTTAGTTGATTGATTGTAACAAATTAGGAAGCCCAACCATGTGAGGTATCCTAATCAGTTTGTTATTTGCCTAAGACAAGTCCTAACCGCTCATATGATTGAATCCTAACAAGATTCAAGAGGTAGTTGCAGTCCAACAAGAAGTCCAATATCATACGCCCAATTCAAGAAGGCTTCAACGTCCCCCATGTGCTATAAATATGAGAAGATGGAGTGTGCGGTTAGAGAAGGTCCAAGAGGCCGACCCCTTTGGGGTCTCACAGTCACGTGAAGATCGTGGAGAGATCAGCGTGAAGACCTTGGTCCGTGGGGCTTGGCTCATGGTTCCAAGGTGAAGGCTTATTGGAGACCACATGTGAAGGAGTCCGCATGGGAGACCATGATGATGGACTGCAGAGAGGCGCATGTGAGGGAGACATCACGTGGAGGGCTTGTACCGTGATGGTGTTTCACGGGGCCTTGGAGAACGACGCATATTGAGGTATTGTCCGTGCGTGGCGTACGTGGATTATTGGGACATGAGGCCTGCAAGAGAGAAAACGTGCGGGACGGTGAGAAGCTTCTGGGTTTTCAGAAGGGCTGTCGAGTGTTATCTTGTTTATTGTAACGAGATTTTTCTCCAAAGGAATAAAGCAATATCTCTTTTTTTCTTACATCTCTTCCCTGGTAATTGTTTCCTTTCCACTATGATAACATCAAGTTGGATCCGGATATTCCGTGAAATGGATTTGCATCCCGACAAAAAAATTCCGGTGGCTGGGAGTGGTGGGGTGGTGGCGGAGCCTTCTTTTACCAGATAATTAAAGGCTAGAAGCAAGCAAGGAGAGGAGAGCCGGTTGCCTTGATGAGTGCGGTAGCGCATGTAGCTGTCGGCGAGCAAATGGCTGCAGCTCGGGCCCATCGACCGCCCGCCAACTTCAAACTCGGTGACCTGCGAAACCATCGGCAGAACCGGACGTCAGAAGGAGGACGATTTGAAATCAGATGCCGTAGGCAAACCAAACTTAAACCCGAGACTAGCTTGATTCCCCAATTTCTAATTTCTAATCCGAATATGACTCAGGCACAAAGTTGCATGATTTTTAGCATAAACTTAGAACCGGATCGAGCTCATGGGGATGGAAAGCGGAAAAATTTCAAGAAAAAGAACCACGAAAAGATACTCCTGATCTCTCCGAGCATCACGAAAAGATCGAGCATGGGAACGCTCCCCAGAAACTCGATCTTTGGAACCGCAGAAGAACCAAACTAGGTCAAGATTGGAACTATATTATCTCCACTCCAGAGTATAGGCTTGTAATCATCGGTTTTATCCAGAGCTAAGCCTATACGCGGGGTTAGGGCTAGCTGGATGCGACCAAGTGGATCAAGAATCAAGATGGTGCATCGTGATGAATTCATCGTGCATGATTTGTCCCCTTCTCGAACTTAAGTTTTAATTAATTGACCTTAAATCACGTTAATGCCTGGAAATCCCAAACTCCAACCGAGCAGCATGCGTGGCATCATAGGATATGCGGGGTAACCATGAATGGCATCCATCACAGGATGGGTGGTCATCAAATAATTTGTGGGCTATGCAATCGCGCGTGTGCATGGCTGTCTATCCTAAAAGATGCCATCCACGAGTGCACCACTGGGATCCGATAAATGCCGTGAAAGCCTTACAGGGGACTTTAGTAGATTTGATCCAATCCTGGCCTACAAACTACAGTGGTGACTTTGGAGGCTTTCGGTTATTTCTTTCATGCAAAAGAATCATTGATTTTCTTTCTCGGCATCAACAATTGTATCATGCCTCTCACTGCTACTAAATCAGCTACACGGCTCTCAAAACATTCCCAATATCTTTCTTCCCCCCACCTCCACAGCTATCAAAGCAGTTAGAGCACCATGGTTGATATTATAATTATAAAAATAATAATAATAATAATAATAATCATTCTTCCATGTAAAAGATACGATACTAACCTCATTTTGGAGCCACCCTCGAAGATGGGGTTGGGCCCAATTTAGGCTGTTATCGGACCGCATGTCCAGTGAGTTAGCCCATTTATGGTGATGGACTTGCACCTCGTGCCAAGTGAGGCGTGCACGAGTATGTTGATCCAGGGTGAGGGAGAGATCTAATTCTTTGTATCAGGTATAGGCTATTTTCTTTACAACCAGGACCAAGTTTAATTATAGATGGATTGTTACCTGAACATAGAAGGTGGACCAGAAATATATATAGTATGAGATACATGCCTTTCCATAGTTTAGTTTCAACTCCTGCAAGCATTCCGATGTCCGCAGCCACTCCTCGATGCTGCCCTTGGCTTTAGCTTCGATCACTGTCCAGCAATATTGTTGCGCTTGACCACCCCCGATGCCCTTCAGTTGTCGAGTCGCAGCAACCGGCATATCATGACGTCGGCTGATGACTCTCTCTGCCTGTGTCATGACATGCACCATCCTTGCCATCTTCCCGTGGAAGCTTGGAGTAGAAGATGACTCGAAGGACATCAAGCTTCATCACACGATCAAGAGCAGATGGGTCGTAGACCTTCCCTGCAGGCTCCACGGCTCTTGTACCGACCACAGTTCGCTTGCACGGCCAGAAGGTTACCTCACCAGCCATCCTCACAATATACGAGCCACCTACTCTATTGCTCGAGTTTGCAAAACAACCGCGTCATAAGATCATAGAAAGTGGAGAGTAGCCTGCATCTCAGGGAGGAGCATTTTTGTCGTGACGCAAAATGAAGGGGGTCGAGATATTTCATAAAGATGCCCCCCGCCCGTATCAGCTGCAATTTTTCACCGCTACCATCCCCCATGTTCCTGTCCTGGCTGAGGCCTCGGAGCTATCAGCTAAACCCAACACCACATGGATGGTGATGTGCATCATATCAATCATCTTGTTTTCTTTCCATGAGCCCCATCATCGAGCACTTATCTTGCTGAGTTTTATTTTTTTTTTTTTATGAAACAGTGTATTCAATTCAAAGAACGAGAATGAATACAATCCAGAAAGCAAGAAAGAACAATATTCCTAAATAGTAGGTACCAGTCTGATCATCAAACAGAACCCGCATAATAAGCAACAAAGGAGGCGACCCAGTCACCGCTGAGTTAGTCTCCCTATATATATGGCGAACAGTAGTAAAAGCACATCCCCGGAGGTGAAAGCCAATATCCCGAATGATGAGATGCGTCGACATAGAACTCGGCACTTTGCCTGATCTAGGATATAACAGTCGCTGAGTCTCCCTTAATAATCAAAGAATCCGGATGGAGGATCTGTCGGGCATAACGAATCCCTGCTCAGGCTGCCAACAACTTCACTCCAGGGACCGATGAATCAAAAACAGGCATCCCACCAGCAGCAAGAAAATCAAGCCTATGATCGCGGAGAACAAAGGCAGCACCCCCTGTCTATCCCGAAGGCTCCCATTGAATGTAACAGTAAAGATGCACGGAGGAGGGGGTTCCCAGGAAACAAAAACTCTCCGGGATGCTAGATGAGTCGAAAAGAAATCCTGGATCTCCGAAGACCTCACGGTCGAACTCCGAAGCTCCGTAACAGAAGCCCTAGCTTTCTCAACAATCATCCTAGGGGAGTATCTGACAGAGTTAAAGAGAAACTTATTCCTAGAGATCCAGATGTGGTAAGCAAGATAAGCCATAAAAGAAGTAGAAAAACATGTCAGGTCCGAGCTTAATAATCTGATGAAAGAATCCACCAAGTCACCATCCTGCTGGCAAACAGACCCAAACCCTGCCAAGATCCAAACCGACTTCGCCCGAGTGCATAGAAACAGAGCAAGGGCCTGCGACTCACGCTCAGACCCACAAGCCGGACAATCAGCAAGCATCGAGAGGCCTCTCCGAATAAGAAGGTCCCGGGTAGGGAGGCGGTCCCAAGCGAGTTTCCTGAAGAATAAGGAAATCCTAGGATGAACTGGTAAAGACCAGATCCATGACAAACTGCGAGTCACGAGAGGCACCGGAGAAACAAGGGGCATCAGATCAGACATGTGCACCCGGGAGGAGGTCGAATGTCTCCAAACTAAAGTGTCTGGGCAAGGAAAAATAGATAGCATAATAGAGACGACCTGATCACCGAGAATATCCCCGAGAATAGATACAATCGTATCACGATCCCACCGAGACCGATCCAGAAGCAAAAGGTCAGTAATAGAGATCGTCGACGGTGTGTGAATAGAAATAAAAATAGGCCATCTGATCAAAGAAACCTCGGAGATCCACAGGTCTAACATAAACCTGATCGATGAACCATCTCCCAAAAGCCAGGAGAGGTGAGGAGTAACAAGCGAAGACCTGGTCATCATCTCCCTCCACATAACAGAACAATGTCTAGGCAAAGTATAGGGCCTCTCCGGATTAATAGGAATAACACCATATCTGGCCCTCATCAAAGAGATCACAAACTTTTCGGACAGAGAAAGAATCCGGCAACACGCTTGGCCAACAAAGCTTCCCTCCTAGAAAGAAGAGAGTGGATCCCCGAACCTCCAAGGCGAGCGGGCGAACACATGACCTCCCATCTCATCAAATAAATCCTCCTTCGGGCAGGCAAGGAATCCCAAATGAAAGCTCGGATCATCTGTTCCAATTTGAGAATAATAGACTTAGGAATAACCGTATTTGAGAGAAAATAGATGGGAAGCGAAGTAAGGACCGATCGGATCAGAGTAATCCAGGCCATAAAGGAAAGGGATCAGCACTGCCAACCCTCAATCCTGTCCCTAACAGCCGACACCATCAGGGCACAATCAGTAGTAGTCAGTCTGGATCCAGATATGGGGACACCCAAATAAGAGAGAGAACTTCGATGCTCTGCAATACCAAGAGTATCCCGAATCCTATGGCGGAGTCTGGCAGAGGTTTTCGGGCTAAAATAAATACCAGATTTCTGCAAGTTAACCTTATGACTCAAAGCTTGACAGTAAATCTCCAAAACTCTATGAATACCCCTTGTAGAAAACACAGAGACCCGGTCAAGAAGCAAGCAATCATTTGTAAAGAGAAGATGCAATATCAGAGGGGCACCCGGAGCGGGAATATATGGCTGGATAGCCGATTCCCACACCGCTGCACGCAGCGCTCTCGAAAGAAAGTCAGCAGAAATAATGAAGATATGACGCGATAGAGGACAACCTTGACGAAGACCCACCGAAGAATAAAAAAACTCCGAGGGGGAGCCGTTAATTAGGAGGAAAAAGGAAAATCCGGTGACACAAGAGATAATCATAGAGATCCAGGCCCGATAAAAGCCGAAGTCCTCCATTGCTTTAGCCAGGAAATCCCAATTGATGAATCATAAGCTCTTTCCATATCAAGTTTGATGGCCATCAAACTACGCCGCGCAGGAGCTCACCGAAGATCATGCATAAATTCCTAGGTTATGAGCACATTATCAGAAATACTTTGACCCGGAATAAAGCCCCCCTGCTTCGGACTAATCAACTAAGATAATATAGACTTCATTCTATTATCCATGAGTTTGGCACAAATTTTATAAAGAGTATTACACAGGCTGATGGGCCGATAATGACAGGGCTCCGAGGCATCTGAACATTTGGGGATGAGAGTAATATAAGTTTGCTTCCAAGAAATAGGCATCCTCCCAGAATGAAAGAAAGCTTGAACAACTGAAACAATATCAGAGTGGATTATATCCTAGTGGACCCGAAAAAAGAAAGGAGGAAATCCATCCGAACCTGGGGCTTTGTCCTCCCCAATAGACCAAAGAGCCGCTTTGACCTCCTCCTTGAAGACCTGGGCCATAAGTAAAGAATCTTGGACAGCAGAAACAGTAACCAAAAGAGGAAATGGAGAAAAAGAGAGGGCGTGAGTAGTGGAAGTCGTCCACCTGGCAATGAAGTATTACATCCTCCTCCTCCTAATGGATTCATCATCCTGGATCCACCCACCATCAGAATAGCGAAGAGATCTAATATAGTTTCTATGCCTCCAAATAACGGTAGCCTGATGAAAGAAATGGGTATTCCTATCACCCTCCTGAAGCCACCGGACTCTAAATTTTTCTCCACATAACCTCCTGATTGAGTAAGAGAGTATGATGAAGTCTAAGATGATACCGGGGAGTATCCATATCATCGACCGATAAAGAGCCCATCCTATCTTCTTTATCCTGCAGGCCTTGAATAGTAGTTTCGATAGATTTCAAGTTAGTCATCAAATGACCAACCTCAACCCTGTTCCAGTGCAGTAAGCATCTCCTGAGCATCTCCAGCCTACGGGACACCGGATAAGCAGCATCACCCCGGATAGGAATTCTCCAAACCTCCCTAACAATATCTCTAAAATTTTGGATAAGAAAGCCAGAATTTTTTATATCTAAAAGGCAGGGGTCCCCGGGCGAAGTGATCAATAGATAATAAAATGGGGCAGTGATCCGAAGCAATGCGGCTAAGATACCGAACAGTATGATCATAGTGCAAAGTGAGCCAAGTCGGGGTAGCATAACACCTATCAAGTCTCTCCCAGACTCTTGCAGAACCAGACCTATTATTACACCAGGTATAGCGAGGACCCAGAAATCCCAAATCGACCAATCCATTGTTCTGAATAAAATTAATAAACTCCCTGGAACCCACATTCTCAACAAAGGGTCTACCTCCATGTTTATCATCGACTTAGGCAATAGAATTGAAATCACCAGCAACGACTGTAGGAACCCCCTGATCGACCAAGAGAGAGACCTCCTCCTAGACCACCCTTTGCTCCCAATAAGCAGTGCTAGCATAGACCCCACATAACAGCCAAGTGAGCCGGTTAGGTTCCGAAATCACAATGGCGACCATTTGGAAGGACCGATGAAAAACATTAACTTTAACAGTAGCCATATCCCAAGTAACAATAATACCCCTAGCCAGCCCCTGAGAAGGAACAGAATAAAAGCCCCACTCATGGGGAACATGACACCTCGTACAATCCAAGCTCGACCCAGACAGATTAGTCTCGAGAAGGATGTATATCTGAGGGTAATGAAGCTGAAGAAACCTGCCATAAGTAGAAAAGAAGGAGGGTTTTTTTGGCCCCCCTAACATTCCATACAAAAATTTTCATGGGAAACAAAAAGATAAAAGACAAACTAGATCACAGTCCGGTCTTCTCCCCCGACCCATCTAATCCTAAACTAATACCTTTTACATCAGCACTCCTCAGACATAATCCCTCTTGGACCCACTCAACGACTCCAGAGCAGACTGTACCCTATCAGCTATAGCTTCATGGCCATGCAAGGTCTTCCCCACCATGCACCCAGAGCCCACCACAGTAGCATGCATATCAGAGACCCCAACCACAATACAACGCACATCAGACACCCCCACCGTAGCAGCCCTCCCCAGAGTAGAAGAGCCATCCTCTATGACCACCCCGCCATAACCATCCTTGAAACATCCCCAAATAGTAGAAGCCCTCTCATGACTAGCAAAACCATCCTGAGATACCACCCTCCTTGATCCCTCGTGAAATAGCTTCCCATACGACCATCTTGCTAGTTGACCCATAAAAAAGAGCGGAGCTAAAAGGCATGGTATATATCCATGATGGTGCAATGTGGCATAAGATATAATTTATATCAACATCTTTCTTTAAAAAATTATATCTTATATCATATGCACGTATACTATTGATAGCAGCTACTCATTTCTATAGACTCCATCCATCAAGCACTTTTCTCGAAGCATTGTTATAGGAATGAGTAATTGTAACTATCAATATGCATGGTATTATGATATAATTTCTCCCTCTTCTCTTTTCCCCTTGTCACCGACTCAACTATCCCCCTCAACGTGCAACGAGAAGGGTGAGATAGTAATTATATATATATATATATGGAAAGGATGATATGGTAATTATAAGACTGTTCTCTACTAACTCCCAATAAAAAGCGTTACGTGTGCAGGCTTGCTATCTCTTCCATTGATGAATTAAACATGATCGGTGAAGCAAAGATGCAAAGGGCTATGTTTGAAAGCCAAATAATATGAAATGTCTCTGAGATTAAATTTGTGGAGCGTAGTTACAATCAGGACAATCTTGAGATGATTTGGTAAGCTTAGAATGGCCTGATACAGAATCATATGGTACCTTCGTAAGCGAAACAACATCTGCAATATTTTAGTGGCAAATTTAGCTTTAGCGTCTGTCTTGAACTTCAATAAAAGAATTGATGGCTAGCTTTTAAGGCGGAAGTCTGGAAGAAGAAGAAAAAAGAAAACAAAACACTTTATAAGGCAGAAAGCACTTCATATTTGAAGACCAATTACAAAAAAAAAACGTTTCATCGATATATAAAAAAAAAAAAAAAAAAAAAAACAAGAACAACTGATCCATCTGCATTGGATTTTACACTTGTTAGGAGACCAAAGGCATTTTAAACTATGAAGTTCTATCGGTTACCAAACGAATCTTCTTAGGGGTTTAAAAAAAGACCAACTTTGTTGGTTATTCTTTTTTGATGATGTTTTGTTGGTAAATTCATGACTGGACGTTTGCCTAAAGCGACCCATCTCCAGTATTGTATCCTACGAGACTCCCCAAGGGGAAAGTGCGTGCACATTAAACACGTCAACCACGGTATGCATTTGGGCGCGTTAAATAGTTTCCATTTCACCACCCCCTCCCAAATAAATAAATAAATACATGCATTATTAAATAAAAAAAAATCAGAAATTTTATGATCACGGTGCATCGATGCCTAGATGGACAGATTCCTACTGCATGCACAATATAACAGCTTGGAATTAACATCACTAAAATATATATTTATCATATCGCAGAGAAGATCAAATTTGTTTCCTATCATTGCCTATCAGGATGCATCCTTGCTAGCAAAAACATATATATCATATCCTTAAAGATGGAACCAGTCAGGACATACTCCTATTTTTGAGCCTGTCCAGAAAAAAAATTTTAAGCGTCGGTCGGTCGGGTTAGACTTAGATCTAAATTATTTTAAAAAAATCAGATCCAAGCCCGATTTAAGCCTAGCTATAGCTTAATCTGAGCCCGATTAGACCAGCCCAAATCCTTTAAATTTGATAATGATACTGTTTGATCTCAATTCAAATCCCAAATAAAATATATGACCATCGGTTCGGTTGTATCTTTTGTACAAACAAATGATCAGTCTTCTTTCACGATATCCAATCATTGGATAACATTCTACATAAATCTAAAAGCAAACCAAATTATTACGATCAACTGATGGTATAGATCTCAAAATAATTGTTACGGAAGAGAATCCATCATTCATGCAAAAGATACAGTCCCTGTCCATGAACCACGATGGTTCAACCAGCAACTCGGTCTCTTCCAGCAGAACACCGCCCCGGCGAACCAGATGGACCTAGCTAAATGCGTTAGATTCGATCATCAGTTTTGTTAGGGGATACGTCTCGAAAAAAATGTGGAGCGAGTAATACGTGCTTGACGAACTCCATTCAGGCCTACATTTCACCGAGTTGTACTGCATTAATATTCAGTATCCCGTACGGTGTTCAAGCAACACGTACGGTTTGAAATTCCAAAGTAGAAGGATCCAAACGAACCATCGACACAATCCTCGATGGTGTCATTACCGTGCATTCAAATTCAACTAGCATCCAAATTAAATCCCTGCATGTATGGTAGAAAGCTGGCAAGCCCCTCCTGCCCATTTGCTTTGTGCGTACAGGAAAGCACGGGAATACATGCGTCCCCCCTTTTTTTTTTTTTTTTAGAGGTTTTTTTTTTTTTTTTTTAGGATGGAGAGATAAGATCCCACGCATGGCTGCCTCCAATCATTCTCACTCGAAGGTATACGTCAATATGACTGTCACTGATGATAGGTAAATGAACAAGATTTGAAAGAGATTTTATATATATACATACCTTACTTTTTCACAACCACGAGCTGACAAGGACTCCTGAATTATTTTATTAATTTTTTTTTTAATTTCTTTTTATCTCTGGATTATTTTTTATCAAATAATTCACACGGACTCAAACCCCGCCCCTCCGCTTGTAAACAAAACCTATTACCATCTGTGCCACCCACCAGTGACATGCGTCCCACGTTTAGTCACGAACTTGCTGGTGCACGCTAGTCTCTCAAGCCGTGCCATTTATATGTTTTCAAACCGAGTCCTTGACGTGCCAGTGACCTAACATCGTAGCAGACTATCAAGCAAGGCTGAAGCCAGCTATTCTTTCCCTGTAGCTTTTGCACAACACCATTAAACATATGAGTATCAAAGAGAGGAAAGAGATGAAGTGCTGCGTACCTGGCTTTGGTTGGATGCTCAGAAAAAAAGTGGGCCACGGGAGACAAACATTCTCCCGGTACCCGTTAGTGGCTGGGATCGGGGATCGCATGGAGGCGACCAAGGCATGGATGCCGGCTTGGTGGGGGGCCGAGTTAGAGCTGAGTGTGACATGACGCCAGGCCGTTGTATGGGACTCGGGCGCGTTTTGGTATTGCAGAATCTATGTTCTTCTCGGCTTTTATCGAGGGAAAGAAAAGAAAAGAGAATGGTGGAGTGCGGTCGAGGTCGACATGAGATGGAGCAAAGAAGCCCGGCTTCCGATAAAAGAAACCGTACCGGCCGATTCGTTTTAATCGGTGGTTCTACCGCCAGTTATTCGAGTACTTGCATCGTCTCTCTGTCCAGGAGAAAAGTGCTTTGTTTCTTGATGGCTGATGCACGTATTCTAAATAAAATATATATATATATATATATATATATATATATATATATATATATATATATATATATATATATATATATATATATATATAATATATATAATATAATAGATAATAGATATTAATTTTATTTTTTTTTAAACAAAATAAGCTGATGTTTATATTTTTTTTTTCTTTCGTTTTTAGTATCCGCATCCCAAGAAAATGGATCCTCGAAACGGTTGGCATCCAAATTCGATCAATTCTTGCTCTCTCTTATCCACGCAATGCATCACGCTTGGATTTGATAGTTTTTCCATTCTTAAAACCTAATCGACCCTTTAGAAAGTACATAGAACTGGATATCTTTTGAGAATGGATTTAATGGCCAATGCATACGTTAGCTAGGAAAACCATGCAATTAACAAGAAAATTTTGTTGTACGTAAAAAAATTGAGCTGAAAGATGCTAATATGTCGAACAAATAGATTTTTTTTTTTCTTTTTCTTTTTCTCTTTTCTTCTTCACCCATGTCCACGGCCAAGTCATGGAACTCTTTCCGCGCAGCATAAAGGGAAAGAGCGGACCACTTCTCCTTACCCCTCGTAATAATCCATGAGTCTGCTGCTATTTTGACAAGTCAAAATCCAAGTTCTTTTCGGACTTGATTATGGTAAGAGAAACCACATTCCAACATGGCAGTTCAACAACAATGATCTTATGGATCCTTGATTCTATATCCATCCCAGGATCCATGAAAATCCGCGACATGGGGTAAGCATCCCCAATTATAGGGAAGTGATTCTAATAAAGATAATGGTAGAATATTTAAGACAGAAAAAGATTATGGGTGAGGTCATTTGGAAAATAAATTTTGCTTGCTTTGTTGCTCGAATATGGTCGAGCAGTTGAGCTCAATTCTACGGCGCTCTTTTGGGACATGGTGGACTGTGACGTAGACAATGTCACCATGACAAGCATTATCTAGTTGAGTGGGGACCGTGTCCGTATGCACGCTGTTGCACCGCTTGCCTTTCCTAAGCTTTCGCATTACAAATGATGTTCCCCATAAAAGAGAAAGAAAGTTGAATGGCTATTTGAAGTAGTAAGAAGGAATAATTTATGATATGCATCGGTGTGTACTTGCGAACAACGTTTTGGTAAAAATGTACAGTTGTTAATCCCACCGACTAGCAAGGATGATATAGTCTTTTCATGGCTATGATCGAGCATCATACAATGCAACACAAGAATCTCATGCATTTGATGCTCAGCGCGTTAGTTACTTTGTTGTTAGATGATAAATAAACTACCGCTAGGATGGTAGATCGATTGGTAGAGATTTTATCTTATTTTTTTATTGATTATGGATTCAAGACATGATCTTCACGAGTAACTTGATAAAATTTAGAAATTTTTCTGGGACACGTAATCGGAATGGCGAAAGAGCGCACTACTCCGATATCTTAGTGGTGTCAGGCTGACGTACTCATTGATGATGAAAGGGGTACGTAGAAAAATTATGACCTGAATCAAATATAATTCTTTGAACATGAAATATATGAATCTTAATGCATAATATGGTTTTCCCCGTCCAATCATTTCGTTAAATTCCTAAATATGTAATTTTTAATTTTCATTACTTTATCTATTCCGAAAAATTTAAATCTTTTGATCTATTTAAAAATACTTCATGTTGTAAATTGAACACAGTATTGTAGATTTTTTTTAATCTTTTTCTTCACCAGCTAGTATACACGGAAGCAAATTTGAACTTTATGAGGAGGCAATAGAGATGGCATACATTTGTAGATACAACTTATGTTCTTGAACTCATGGTATTGGTTGGTGATATGGCGAGAAGCTGACGTGTTGACATGCATTCCTAGTCAGATGCCATGTCATGAGATCCATCACGGTGGACACCCCATCTCGGACTCCTTTGACTGGGCCGAGCTCTCCCGGATCAACGGGGCGACCCATCAAAGCTGAGCTCCGCCCTCCGCCAGGTCGGCATCCATGAGCTCGAGGCACCTAGGCTTAGGGCTGGAAATGGGCCGACCCAAAAGCCCATTATCCAGAACTGGGCTAGGCCAACTCAATAAACTTCGGGCCGGCCTGAAATTGGTTCAGGTTTCGGACCAAATTTTAAGCATATCGGACTAGTCTTCGTGCTGTAAAATAGAGTCCATTAAATTTTTGGGCCAAAGGAATGCCCAGATTCGATCCAAAAATTTTAAAAATATAGTCTTTGGGCCGGCCCATTCCAGCCCTGCCTAGGCTGGAGCTGAGCAATTTCCTTCGCTAGATCGAGCCCCTCTGAGGCTAAGCACCCTGAACCAGAGTCGAGCTCAGCCCTCCTCCGTCAGGTCAAGCCCCTCCGAGGCCGAGCTATCTGGGCTGGAGTCGCGTGTCGACCTCCTCCGCTGGATTGAGCTCCTTAGAGGCTGAGACCCTTGGACCGGAGTCAAGGTCAGCCCTCCTTCGCCAGGTCGAGCCCCTCTGAGGCCGAGCCCTCCTCCGTCGCGTCGAGCCTAGCCTCCTCCGCCAGGTCGAGCCCTTCGAAGGTCTAGCCCTCCGAGTCGGAGCCAAGTCCCAGCTCTCCAACCAGGCAGCCAACTTGGACGGTGCCCCGGAACACCAAGGAGGCAGAGCCACCTCCCCGAGACATTGGCAAGCGGCCCGAGGACCATAAAAAAATATCCATCAGGTCACAATAACTGTCTGCGGCCACCGCTTACACTAGGAAGGGAAGGAGCTCCCTGACCAAGGCGCCACACTCATCACCAACCCATCTATACCTCCCGAAAGAGGAAGTCAACCAGAAGATTCGAATCTCGGAGGCGGCGCCCCCCCGATCGAGGCACTGCAAGGCTTCACGGAATGGGACGACCGGAAGGAATGTCAGAACACATGACAGTCTCTCTTATCACGAATCGGGAAAGACATCCCGTCCACGGCACGGAACACCGCCGCACGTGCCTGACAGCCTGAGGGGGGATCCCAAGGTAGGCGCTCAACGATCACCTGGACTTAAAAGAACATTCGACACCCCCAGAGGGGGAAGTGCAAACTATACCATCATCACTCAAGCGAGTAAAGGAGAAGAAGCCTCATAGGAAGGCCAGCCCATCTCGGCTAACATCACTCCCAACACACTCGCACCCCCACTCTCGCACCATTCACTCATAGCATGGAGTCCATCAAGAGAGGCTCGACCAGGAGGATCTGATCTCCTGGGTCGTCACTGATTTGAGCATTGAAGTGCCCCCGCCGGAATCCCCGGCCTGGGTCACTAACCCCTGTTTTACAGGTCCTGAAGCGCTGACCAATCCGGAGAGGACGAGGGACGATCTGACGTCGACAGCAGCTATGGGCCACGACGATTTTGGCGGCAACAGTTGGCAGATAGTATGTCAGCCGATCCAGATTAGCGGTTTGAGAATTCACTCACTTGTTTCCTGGAGAGGGGCCTTACTGGAAAGACATGTAGCTAGATTCTATTTGTGTCCTGATAGTATGTGGTCATCTATTATGAGGGCCAGATATGATGACCCTCCTGCTCTTCTTGACAACAATCAACGACCATCCAAGCATTGCTCTACCTTGTAGAGGGAGATGTCTGCTAGGGCGTCACTTATTCTCCTTCATTTTTCTTGGATGGTCGAAGATGGCAGATCGATCAAGTTCATGTTGGACTCGTGGATTTCTGATGTTCCCTTAGCCAGATGGCCCACCTTTATTTCTATCAAGACTCCGTACACGATCTCCATCTCAGATCATTTGGTTCCGGGGCATTCTCGGTGGGATCCGCGTATGGTTGCTTCGATTTTTGGGGACATCCTTGGTCACCGGATGTTATCTATTATTTTGTTGGTCTATTGTGCTCGGATATTAGGATTTGGAGGCACTCTACCTGTTGCCGATCCCGCCGCCGTGCCTGTGACTTCGAAACCACCAATCCGACTAGGCCGTCTCGCTCCTGGGGCCTCCTGGCTGGATCGAACCTGCAAGGCAAGGTCAGAAACCCTGGCCGGGGATTCCGGCAAGGGAGCTCCGACGGTCAAGTTAGTAGACGGCGAGAGGGAACAGATTCTCTGGGACGGGCCCCCGAAGGAGTCCCAGACTCAGAGAATGTGTTAGCAAGAAAAGGTGTCAAAAAGACCAAAAATCCGGCTGGGTTCCTTTGCCGAGCTCACGCCAAGGGGCCCCCTCTCGGGACCTTGGATCTTGCTCTTGAAGCGGAGTCTCCAGCCTTTGTTTCTTGCTTGCTTCCTTGTCGTCCATTCTCTCCTTTCTTTTATCTCCTCCTACTGTCCTCTCATTTTTTGCTCCTGGGAGGCTCCCTCGATGCTTTCATCCCTTCCCCTCCGTCCCTTTCTCTTTCCCCTTCTGGGTTAGATGGCCGGGCAGCTTTCGGCCTCGTTTGCCGAGCCTAGCGGGGAAAGAGTAGGGAAGGGGGCGCTGGTCAGACTGCCGACCAGACCTTGGGCCTAGCGTGAGGGCTCTCCTTCCCAGGCACCGACGTTGTCCGTTATCGGGTCCTGTTTTGTCAGGGCCTCGTCTCTCGACTGCGGAACATGTCGGGCCGACGTAAGTGATGTCTTGCGTGTCGCCGCCATCTGTACGGGGCGCCTTTCTCGAGGTGCGGCGCGCACGGCTCGAGGGGCAACCTCGGAGCCCGTGCCTCCATTCTTCGGGGCCTTCTTTGTACAGGCTGGCCTGCGCCGGCCGAGGTGGACCCCTCCCGGGTGGACACCTGGCGGAGCGGCAGAAGGATGCTCTCGGCTTCGGCCGAGGTGGTCCCGTCTCCGGGCGCCACTTGGCGAAGGAGCGAAGGGGCCCGGCTCGACCTCGGCCGAGGTGGACCGTCTCAGGGTGCCACCCGGCGAGGGAGCGGGGAAGCCGTCGACCTCGGCCGAGGTGGACCCCTCCCGGGTGGACACCTAGCGGGGCGGCAGAAGGATGCTCGGCTTCGGCCGAGGTGGTCCCGTCTCCGGGTGCCACCTGGCGAAGGAGCGAAGGAGCCCGGCTCGACCTCGACCGAGGTGGGACAGTCTCAGGGTGCCGCCCGACAAAGGAGCAGGGAAGCCACCGACCTCGACCGAGGTGGACCCCTCCTGGGTGGACACCTGGCGGGGCGGCAGAAGGATGCTCGGCTTCGGCCGAGGTGGTCCCGTCTCCGGGCGCCACCAGGCGAAGGAGCGAAGGGGCCCGGCTCGACCTCGGCCGAGGAGGGACCGTCTCAGGGTGCCACCCGGCGAGGGAGCGGGGAAGCCGCCGACCTCGACCGAGGTGGACCCCTCCTGGGTTAACACATGGCGAAGCGGCAGAAGGATGCTTGGCTTCGGCCGAGCTCGACCTCGGCCGGGACGGGGCTGCATCTGACTCAACCGAAAAAAAAAACTCCACGTGGCTCGAATCGAGCCCAACGAAATCTGAGACATGCCACGTCATCGTTACGGCCGTAACACTACCATTCCTCAGCCCAGATGCCTGCGTCGATGACTATATTCGGTCCGGATCCGCCCATGCTTCGCTGCATTGGTTGGGTTTTGTTGCTACCAGTTCATCCCAGAGTTTCTCTCTTTATGTGAAAACTTATATGGCGTTGCCTCCTTACTAGAGATTTCTTGATAGCGAGAGGTCTCCACTAGCCTCCAGCGTGCCCAGCTTGTGATGCGGATAGTGAGACACAGGTGCACGCTTTGTTTATATGTTGATGAGTGTGGCAGGTGTTGAGGACGGCGGGTTTTGAGAAGCTATTCTCTCAGGTAGAGGACAGGGAAGATAGATTCTTGGGCTTGCTAAGTCCTGGTACAGCTTTTCTTTATGCTACTTTTCTTGCTTATATTGCTTACCGGAATGATATAGTCTTTAGCTCAATTAGATGCTCTACCCGGATGATTGTTGAGAGAGCTTGGGCTCATGCCCAAGAGTATTGGAGATCAACTGTGAGGACTTCGAAGATTTGGAATTTTTCTTCCACTCTACGAGCGCTCCATCGGGTTTTCATCTCATGGGAATCCCATCCTCCGCAATACTTCATAGTCAATTTTAATGGAGTTTTCGGGATAGATAAGGAGGGCAGTCTTTATCATATGCGACTCTCGGTTCAGGTTTTTAGTAACTTGGGAAGTTTATCTCCATGACCCCACGGTCCTTGGGATGGAGTTTTATGATCCAATTAGTAGAATATTCCTATACAACTTCGAAATATTATTCTACCTGATTTTTTAGATTGTATTTACTGTAGATCAATGAATTGAACGCTGTTTTAATACATAAAAAAAAAAAAAAAAATATAATCATGATATTGGTGCACGTACGGTAACTTCCAGACCAGATACCTTAAATGCCGTGACTGATGCATCACCAGGTTTGCAAAGAGGAGACATCCATTACTGGGAGGGAGAGAGAGGGCAGCATTACTTGGAAATCTTTTGATGAGGTAGGAGACTAGGAAGGCAGCATTACTTGGAAATCACACAACACGAAGTGTAGGATGATTTTCTTAGTCTTGACAACTTATAATGCTCTGGATCGAATCTTAAAAACATGTGATGAATGGCACAAATAATGAGGATAATGTACTCGGTGCTCTATATGTGTACTCCGGTGATCGCAACCCATCATTCACACGAATCTGAGTCTGCATTTTAAAATTTGAACTGTACCACCACCCATCCGTCCACTCATCCGTGGCGCGTCTCTGAACCATCCGATCGCCCCGTTCATCAAAAAAACTGAGACATACGGTGACCTTTACCCCGAAAGAGAGCCGCACACAGGCATCGGCACGCGAAGCATGAGAGAAGGTTGCCCTCGAGAACCGTGCACTGCTTACCCTCCCAGGTCCCACCACCACTCCACGCCTCTCATCCCCGGGTCGGGGGTGCATCTTTTGCGCGAAAGAAGGATTCCCCTTCCTTCGCGCGAAGCCACCGTGAGATCACCCACCGGTCGCTTTGAGAGTTGCGCATGCGGATGAGCGAGGGCGCTTTGAAAGGCGTGTGGTGGGTGATCCAACGGTGGATTCGTGCGAAGGAAAGCTAGTCATTTCTCATGAAAGATACAACCTCGATCCCGCATCCCCGTCCCCACTCCAGAAATCCACGCCTTTTCTCTCTCTTTATTTTCTTTATTCTCTATTTTTTTTTTCTTTCAATTTTCACCGCCGACTATCGAATCCATGTTTGATTTTTTTTTTTTTTTTTTTTACTTCCTTCTCCTCCTGCGCGTGCTTTGGTTTGGAGTTGGAGGCCCCTCACCCTCCCCGAGTCCACGGACATTCTCTGTTCTCCTACCCCCTCGATGTCCCCGCTCACCACCTCTCTTCTTTATCTGCTCTTTCTTTAGAAAGAAAGAAAAGAGCTGCTGCGAGAGAATTAGAAAGAGAGAGCGCACTGAAAGCGTTTCTTTAAACAGTGGATGGGATCCCTGTGCTTTAAATACCGCCGAGCGAACGGCTTCAGACCGAGGTGGGGTTTTCCCTTTTTCTTTGTTTTTGTGAAAGGAAACACGAGAGAGAGAGAGAGAGAGAGAGAGAGAGAGAGAGAGAGAGAGAGCGGAAAGGAAGAAATAGGCCGTGGTTATTAATTTATAAGAGCATGCACGCTCTTTCCTCGAAAGAACTCTCTCTTCGAATGTAGAAGTGGCTAGGGTTCTTCTTCTTGCCGTTTCTCGTTTGGGATCACCGCCATCGGATCGTTCTTCTTTTTTTCTTCCTTCGCAGCTATCGACACGGCATCAGGTACGTACGCTTCTCTTCCCCCTTCGATTCGTTCTTCTAGTTTTTTAATTAAAAAATATGTATATGTTTGCGTCATTTGGAGCGGCTTTTTCGCTTGTTTCCCCGAAATTGTGCGGGTTAGGGTTCTTAGGGCAGAATCCGACCAGTTTCCTAGCCGGCATTCCTTTCGTTTTTCTGATTTCTGTTTTTTTTAAGCCATTTATTCTTGTTGTGTCTGAATATAGATTGACCGTTGTGGATCGAAAGAAGAAAACGGAAGCCGTCGACTCCATTGAGTTTTTTCTTCCTGCGTTTCTTGCCGTCGAGACCATCTTCCCGATGTCATATTCTTGGATCTTTTAGCGTTGCGATCTTATGGAATCTCTGGTTTAAATGTGAATATATGATTTTTTTTTTTTACCTCAAAAAGAAAAAAAAAAATTCATTTTTGAACTGATCTCCTCTATTCTATCATCTTTGTTGTTGTCGTCGGAGAACGATATTTTACTTGATCTCCTCTTCTGCTAGCTGCAAATTTTGATAATAAATATCATATCAGAAAAGGGGGGTTCGCAGGGAAGAATATCCGCCATTCCCTTCCTATTTCCTTGTTTCTCCTTCCTGTAGCGGCAACAGCAGTAATTTAAGAGCGATCCAACGAAATTAAGCTACTCATGACCAGCTACTGGCAATTGGTAGGCTACCGGCATTGAAGGCCGAGGCCCACTACTCTCCCTCTCTCTCCTTACTTTTCTTGAATTTTTCGAGAAGGGTGGAGGGAAATTAGGCTTTTTTTTTTTTTTTTTCAACGCTCGGGGGGCGGGGCCTGCACGCTGCAACCAAAGCGTGAAGCAAAAGGTTTTCTTCAGAGCCCTCATAACTGTCGAGATCTTAGCGCGACCTCTCTCTCTCCTATTCATTTAAAATCAAGGATCCAAAACATCATCAGAAAAATCACGCTACCGTCCACCACCACGACCAGAAGCCATCAGATGGCTGCCCTTCCTGTTTCGTAGCTCTCGTCGTTTTCCCACCCCCTTCCTCTCTCGATGCGAAGCGTTCCCCGTTGCTTACACGCCAGCCTTTCAGCGATAGCGGTACGGCCAGCCGACCGCCTCAAGCCGGGCCGGGGTTCCGACCAGCGGCGAGCTTTAAGATTCGTGAAACGCGGCATTCCGTGCAATGTGCAATGGTCAAGAAGATTCGTGCAACCGGCTCGGCTCTGGAGCCTACTTCAGAGTCTTCGGGATTTCGTATGATGGGAAAGGAAATGCTTTAGGAGTCGTGCAAGGATCGCACCGTGCATCTGACCCGCTTCGCTAATCTTAGATGCCTGCCTGCCGAATTGGGCTGGAGATGCGAGTCATGGATCGCTTGTGCTCATCGGAGGTGAAACCGAGACTGGTGTAGGAAGTAGACGCTACCGATGAGCGATGACTTATCATCAGGCTGTGTGGTGGCGGGGGAGCTGGAATGGGGAAGGGGGAAGGGGGATGATGAATTGAGGGGCATCGCAGGCAGTGGGCCTCACGTGACAGGCCGTTGGAACGCGTGCATGAGGATGCGTGCATGCTTGCGTGCGAGTCGTGGGCGTGGCGTGGGTGGGACATCGATCGTCCTCGCCCTCTTCCACGGACGGGTGCGTTTTTGAGGGTTTTGTTTCCCGTTCTTCGGCTTTATCTCTCGCCCACCGCACCGTCGTTTTCTTTTCTTTCTACATTCTACTATCGTCTTTAGGAAAAATATATTGGCAGGGCATGGCCGGATGGGATGGGGGTGGGGTTTCTGTTTTGTGCCTTTTTGGGGCTCCATCCCTCCCACGATCTGACGTTAGACAGCTGTTCGTTTTACAACTTTATTATTATTATTGTTAGGAGGAGCCTGGCCTTTAATGGCCGCGCCCAGGCTCGCACGCCGGGTGGCCTCCGCGGCCAGGGACAGAACTTACACCCCTTCTTTATTGTGCCGTGTCACGTTCTACGCATCAGCACCGCATTGAAAAAATAATCTATAAGCATTAGTTTAGACCTGCCATATTGCTTTTTGCTAGAGTGGACCGGGGATGCAAGGTCGAAGTGCTAACCTGGATCTACGTCTATCTCATCCTCGCATCGAGGGAGGAGGTGTTTGTCAACCTGTTATCAGGCAGTAGCAACTTCTTTGATCCACGTCAACACAATGCACTAGCGCAAAATAAAATATGCTCTGATAACCAATTACGGACTCCCAGGTTACGCCGGCAAGATGATCAAAAGAGATGATGGGAATGATTAATAGACATCTGATGGCTAGAATTACTGCCTTGGTGTTTTCTTAGGGAAGGCTTAGAGAGGGTTCTTTAAGGGGGGAAAAGATATGGTAGAGAAAAAGTGTTTGTCAAGTTGCTTTTTCTCTTTTCTTTTTATTTTTCTAGAAATGCTGTTCGGTGGGGAGGGCTAAGGATTTTTTTTCTTTTTAGATCACCATGCCCTTGCCATTGCCCTATCAATAGCAGAAATTATTCACAACAAAGCATACGATAAACATCAAAATATTTTTATTTATTTTTTCCAATAAAGATTGGAGCAGAATTTTAGATAATGGTGTTTTAAGCGTTGTGTTTTTTTTCAACGTAAAATATATGTATATATATATATATATATATATATATATATATATATATATATATAGTAACAATAGAGTAAAAATAATGACCACTGTAACATGTCTTTTGCCATTATAATGGTCTATTATAAAATTAATAATGACTATTGCTTTTGCTTGTATTTTTTTATATAAAATATTATCCTTTGGAAATTTAAATTTGTAATCAAATTTTTTTGCTTCCAAAAATGAGCGTGCGGTGACTGCGTCCTTAGCATAGTTTTTTTTTTACTTCAACGAAAGTGAAGGGAAGGAGGGCAATCGTAATTTTTCCATCGTTGCTGTTACTTTTTGTTATAAAAGCATTGTAAAAACCATTATGATTTATAATATTTTTATTTGAATTTTAGAATTTTGAAACTCTAAATGTCGAAGCAGATTTAACAGGTATGTTGGTTTTTTAAATAGTATAACACGTTGTACAAATCCGAGGTTGAGGGAAAGAAAAGGAAATGTTGTCATTCAAGGATCCTGTCAACATGTCTCCTGGCCATTTGTTAAGAAAAATACCTTAATTATTTTGAATGATTTTTGAAATTTAATTGCATAGAAATAATTTATATTTTCTAATATAAATTGCATTTCCTAACTAAACAATTTTATAGTATGTGCTTGTAAAATAAAATTTGGCTACTCATATAATGACAGAAAATTAATAAGTACGGTACGCATAGATCGGTGGTTGAGGTGGAGAGATTTTAAGAAATTTTAAAGATAAATTTAATAAAAAATAATTGGTGACTAAAAATACTATATTTAACTACCATAATTAATCAACAATGTGCCGCCACTGATTAAGAGAATCACCTTAATAGATGCCTTTGGAGCATTTATGGATATGTTTTTTCCTACCAAGTTTGTCTTGCAGTGTGCAGGACAACATAGATATAGATGAATTTTATAGCATCATGCAGTGCAGGCTTTTGCTTACACAATCTGCATCCGATCTTATAATATTTTGCACGAGTTTGCATGATTTTTGCTCTCTCTCTTCAATATCTTTTTCAATACCATAGAATTTACTAGAATGCGGTGCTAAAATTCAATGCATAGCTCTCTAATGTTTTATCGATAAATGGTTCATGTTTTGGATAAGGTATTTTTTTTGTTTTCAGCAAAATCCTATAATCAATACGACAATGAGAGAGTTCAAAAGCTAATTCCGACATCATCCAAAATGACATCAGGTTCTCTTCCAACAAATTGGTTGTCATAACTTGGCATTTTTCAAAACCAAACTTACATCAATTGGAATTCTTTAATGTCATCTTACATCATCCATTCCATATAATACAAACCAACACTACAATGGTGCATTCTGCAAGAGGATCTGAACTTTCCGGTAATTCCTTATCTCGAGTTTTTGAAATCTTATCGAGACATGATTTATCTACAGAATTAATAACTTTTCTTTAACTTTCATATGAGACCCTGCGTCCGATAAAATGTTTGGCCGCATACCGTAGGTTGGATTCTACGGGATTTGGTGGCTGCTGGTGCCTTCTTGACATGCCATGGCCAATGGCTCAACTTATTAGCTTGAGCACGTAAAACCTTGTAATTATAGAATGACCGCACCGCTTTAGTGATTTACCGTCCGCATTCACCATGTGGAGCTCACGTTGCTCTTTCCGAAAGTGCTCGCCACCACCCAACCCCTCTTGCCTGCTCGCATCAAAGCCCGACGTCTGCTGTGCTACAGGAGTCAAACAGGTGGTGGGCAGACGATATTTAATTAGCGCCTGTACCGGCACCTGCCAGGCAACAGTATATATATATATATATATATTGTGTCGATTCGATGGGTGGTGTACAGTGGGGGCAACGCATCTGGTGTCCTCCTCACGGGCGGCATCGCAGTAGCGGCAGCGCACCCATTCAGGCGCTCGCACTCCCACTATTAATACAACGACATCTTCCCACCCAACCCACTCCTCTTCTCTCTCTCTCTCGGCAGCAGCAGTAGCAGCGGTAGGAGAGTAATAGTCCTCTTCCCTGTAGCCTAGTGCTGCTGCCGCTGCCGGTGCTGAATGCTCCTCTTTGTCCCTTGGCTTTTAGGAAAGAGCGTCCTTGTCCTTTGTTATCCGCCGCTGCCCCCGCTAGCACTGTTGCCAACATCCGGCCCACTTCTCCCCACTCTCGCATAACGACACTTCCATGGTATTATCCCCCTTCTCTTCCATCCCTATCATATCTCACATAGCCTTTCTTAATTCTCGCCTGTCGGAACATGACTGGACCACTTATTCCCGAAAGTGGCTCCTCAATATTTCCGTAACTCAAATTTTTAAAAACACTCCTTGGTCCTTACCTTCTTATCTTTAGCCTTCAGCATGCATTCGTCTCGGGATGATTTTCGCTTAATTCCACTTGCCTACTTGATTATTCCTTTCTAATGTGATTTTAAATGCTTGGTGTTTATCTTGGGGATGGAAAACAAACGAAGAAAAGGAACAAAAAGGAGGAGTGCATTGAACTTTAAATAAACGGAGGAGGACCAAACCAAAGTAGGTAATCATGGCCTTCTGTTTTCTTCCGTAGCTCATGGCAGCCGTTACCGGCGGCGTATCTGCTCTCTCATACTCTCCTACTCTCAGAATCTCAAGAATCTCCTTCGCTTTCTACTGCTACCGCTCACAGCTCCTTCGAACGGAAAAAAAGGCGACCGCAGAAGGAGCCCCAACCCACTTCATCTTTCGGTTTGTCTATGCTAGACTCCTACCAAGGCTCCTTAGATAACCGTCCGGGTAGCGAAGAAAAAAAAAAAAAAAAAAAAAAAAAACGCGGTCTAGGTTCTCCATAGCTTTGGAGTGTAGGTATCATCAATGAGGGCATTACGGTTTATGTTTCTTAAATTTATTGTTACATCCCCATTGTTCTGCCATCGCCTGCAAGGGCCCTTGATGTACCACCCTCTTTAAACCCTCTGCTAACACTGTCTTCCTCCTCTTCGTGCTGTGCCACCCCGACCCAGGATAAATGCCTACCAGGTGGTGGTTGTGCTGTGAGTTGTAGGTAACCAGGCAGCATCGCCGCCATGCTTGCAGTGGTAGAAAGAGACAGCAGCTTCCGCCCCTTGCCTTCTCCTTCCCCCTCGCCCTCCTACGAGATGCCCCTCCGCCACCTGGCCAAGGACCCCACCAGGGGAGAAGCACGTCGTGTCCAAGAAGCCCTTCCAGAACTCCATCAACCACCAGCAGCAGCAGCAGCAGCAGCAGCAGCTCGAAAGCCACACCACCTTGCCGGGCGCTAACAAAAAAAGTACCGGGAGGCGGCGGGGAAGAGGCAGAGCCAAGGTCGCCGCGGAGAGTCCGCTGGCGAAGCCGGACATGGAGACTGGCGTTCATGCCGGACCTCCTGTTTCCAGTAGAGGCATCGGGTTCCAGCGCCGGCCTGGGTTCGGCCAGGTGGGCACCAAGTGCATTGTTAAGGCCAACCACTTCCTCGCAGAGCTGCCGGACAAGGACCTCATCCAGTATGATGTATGCTGATCTCTCATTCCAAATGAAATACATGCCATTTAGACTCCACCATGCTCTTGTAATAATTCTTTTCGGAGCTTCTCTTTGCAGGTTGCGATTGCACCGGAGGTGAGCTCCCGAAGTATGAACAGAGCCATCATGGCAGAGTTGGTCAGACTGTATAGAGAGACGGAGTTGGGGATGCGGCTCCCGGCTTACGATGGCAGGAAGAGCCTTTACACGGCCGGATTTCTGCCCTTTAATTCCAAGGAGTTTGCTGTCAAGATCGCAGAGGAGGATGATGGAATAGGAGTTACGAGGTCGGGGTGGTTTCATGCTCATCATCTCCTTTCACGTTTTTGCTTGCATTTCATTTTATATTTGAAGCTGTTACTAGGATTGTTTTTTTTTTTTTATAATCTGAAGAGAAAAGGAATATAAGGTGGCGATCAGGTTTGTAGCTCGAGCGGACCTTCACCATCTGCGTCAGTTTATAGCTGGAAAGCAGGCCGATGCTCCTCAGGAAGCTCTTCAGGTTCTTGATATTGTCCTAAGGGAATTATCGAGTCAAAGGTGTCCCATCTTTTCAACTTATCTAGTTATTACTTACTGCTCGTCTACTTTTCCTTAAAGACTATTTGAATCCTTAGTAATCGCTCTGGATGTCTTTTTGTATGAACTGGTTACTAGGTACATTTCCATTGGGAGATCCTTCTATTCTCCTGATATCAGAAAACCGCATAGGCTAGGCGATGGATTGCAGTCATGGTGTGGCTTCTACCAGAGTATTAGACCAACTCAGATGGGCCTCGCTCTGAATATTGGTAGGAGACGGTTTCTTCTTTGCCGTTCCACTCACTGTGACCTGGAGCTTTATGGCATTGCACCCTATATGTTTCATCAGTGCATATGGCTGAGTATATGCTTTCATATTTCATCTTCAGATATGTCCTCCACTGCTTTTATCGAGCCACTCCCTGTGATCGAGTTTGTCGCCCAAATCTTGGGCAAGGATGTGTTATCACGGCCACTTTCAGATGCTGATCGAATCAAGGTATACCGTATTCAGAACTAGAACTGCATTAATTCTTGCTTTTATTTTAATTTTTCAAACACATTTTGCACGTTCGCTGTATTAATGCAATTTGTGACATTCTCTTGGCACGCATACACAAAAGTTTCTCAAAGCACAGAACAGGCTGCAATATGTCTTGGAATTTTTGGCTATAGAACAACTAGATGCAGCTCTGCTGACATTTGGATATTAAGATGCTGGATGTAGAATGCGATATGTTTAACAATTTGCCATTTAAATTGCAATACTTCATGCTTAATCAAATATTCATGTGTGACTGCTGATGTCTTGCAGATAAAAAGGCACTTAGAGGTGTTAAAGTTGAAGTCACTCACAGAGGAAACGTGCGGCGGAAATATCGAATTTCAGGGCTAACATCACAACCGACTCGTGAGTTAATGTATGATATGATGCCTGCCTATTCTTGTTTATGCCTTTCCCACATTCTAAGATACCTGCCTATTCTTGTGTAATCATTTCTCACATTCCTTTGCCAGCTATTACATTCTAAGTTGTCTATATAAAGTGACTGTGGATCACATAATATGATGTTTTTGGCAAATGGTGCATGGAGTTGAAATGCCCAAGTATATAACATAAACAACTAACCTTTAGATATTGCATGTTATCATGGTGCACGATGCACGAGAGCATACAAATGTGACTTTTAAATACAATATATTTGTTCCTGTCATCTGTATAACCATAATCACAGCACAACATCCTCAAAGAATATGTAGCTTCACGCTTTTATACAAATTACGTGTCTATTGTAAACAAAATAGATAACATGCTTGCACAATCCTTTTATGCTGGTTCAGAGTTTGATATCAGTACCATTACAATGAATAGAACTCATGCATAGAAATGAATTCTTCCATTGACCTATCTTATTCTGACTCTTCTTTTTTTTTTTTGCCAAACAGTTTTCCAGTTGATGATCAAATGAACATGAAATCTGTCGTTGAATACTTCAAAGAGATGTATGGATTTACGATTCAGTACTCGCATCTTCCTTGTCTTCAAGTAGGAAATCAGAAGAAGGCAAATTATCTGCCAATGGAGGTGAGTTTGATGCCTTACAACATCTTATGTTGACCCAGTTCTGGTCTAATTGGACATCTACTTCACAGGCTTGCAAGATTGTTGAGGGTCAGAGATACACAAAGAGGTTGAATGAAAAACAGATTACTTCCCTGCTGAAAGTTACTTGCCAGAGGCCCAGAGAACAGGAAATGGATATCTTGCAGGTGAAAAGTCTAAACTGCCTCATTAATGTATCAAGATCTATTTACTAGTACAGAATTGGCAAGAACTGTTGGGTATCAAGTATTGGCAGTTGCTTGTTTGTAGCACAAATTGAGGGGATTGGCCCAACTCATAGTTTCTCATGATGTTATTATGGATCACTGCCTATATTTTTGGCACTGCTTGCCCCATAGACCCAAAATACTTAGGTGTTTGACTAATATGATGCCCGGACTTCCTAGTAACTGCCTTGTGTAGGGACACTTTGAGCGTTACACACATATAGACATGATTATTTATATTTATGGTTATAGTACACACAGGAAGGACGATGTTGGTCCATGTAAAGTGCTTGTGTCAGTAATTGTTATGGATGATATTGATGCCCATGTAAAGTGCTTGTGTCAGTAATTATTATGGATGATGTTAATGCCCATGTACAATGCTTTTGTGGGTTACTATTGTCAATGATGTTAATGCCCATGTAAAGTGCTTGTGTCAGTAATTATTTGATCTGAAACGATAGTACAGAAACTTATGACCCTCAGCATCCATGTTATTAGGTCTGAAGTTCAATTTGGCCGAAATTCTGAAACCAAAACTAAAATGTTTTGATCTCACTGAGATCTGATTTGAGATTTGAGCCAGTTTTGGTGTTTTGAACAAAACAGGCTGAAAAACCAAATGAATAATCTATACATACACATGGCCAAATTGAATGAGGTTTTTTCATTAGCTAATTTTTACTTAAATTTATAGCCTAATCTGGGATCATAGTTCATAACTGGAATTACATTATTACGAGACAAAAAGGTCATGCTAGCTTAAGCTCATAATGAGCTTGCTTAATAGAAACATGCAGCTATATTTATGTAATAGCTCTAAGCATACAGGATTTATTTTATAAATATTTCCAACTTGTAATGTTACAATGTTTTGGATTCTTGGATGTCATTAGACCATTTTAAGAACAGCATTTGTAAGTTGTTAAATAGTTGGATGGAAGATGATGTTGGCAATCATGGAATTTGGTTCTTATTTGCAAAAAGCATAGAATGACATATGGGTAACCATGTGATTTTTATGTAAATATCAGTTTTTTGTTTTTTTGTTTTTTTTTGAGCAAGCTCTTGTGGATTTTATGCTATGTGCCTTTGTGGCAGTCTAGGTGGTTGCATGCATCATACCTGGACCTAGGCAATTGTATTTCTTTGGTCAAAGACCACTGCTTGTGCTATATTAAACTGCGTTGATCTTTTACTTGTGTTATTGTGATGTTTTGTGGGTCTGCCATCTCATAAATTCTCATCTTTCCTATCAGAATGGTGGGGTCACTGTCAGCAGCTTTTGCTAGAAGTTTTTGTCCTCTCCGTTAGATGGGACTACTCTATCACCACCTTATCTTAATGAGGCTATAACTTGATACAACTTATCTGTTATTATCTGATGGCCTTACTGAAAACTGTGTTTTCTTATTTTGACTATCACTGTATTATATTTTCGTTGATTTAGGCTCACAGAATTTCATTACGTATCCACCATTTTCAGACTGTTCATCAGAATGGGTATGAACAAGATCCCTATGCAAAGGAATTTGGCATTAACATTAGTGACAGACTCACCTCAGTGGAAGCTCGAGTTCTTCCCGCTCCATGGGTAATGCGTAATTGTTGTTGGTAGTGGATTTGTCAAGTTACTGTAAAATGGTTTCACCAGATGTACAGTCAACTATCTTTTGCTGATAAATATTTTTTTATCTAATGTGTTTTGTAAAGCTAAAATATCACGACACCGGCAAAGAGAAGGAATGTTTGCCACAGATTGGCCAATGGAATATGATGAACAAGGTATGGATCGTAGAAAAATTAGCCACAGTTTTTCAGACTTTACCAAGTGAACTATTGATGCACAGTAGACTGCAGTTGTTCAGTCTGACATTCATTAAACCCCTCTCCACTATGCAGAAAGTGATAAATGGATCCACGGTAAATCACTGGGCCTGTATTAACTTTTCACGAAGTGTTCAAGAAAGCACTGCTCGTGGATTTTGTCAGGAGCTAGGACAGATGTGCCAAATATCTGGCATGGTAAAGTCTTGCATGCTGATAGTCTATCTTAAGCAAGTTTTAATTGCTTTGTTTTTCCTCATGAGGCTGATCATCTCTCAATAATCTATATGTCTGAGAACAAGCATTGTAGACCTGTTGTAGTTCATGACCATACCTAAATCTGTAGATCTAACACTGCAGGAATTCAACCGTGAGCCTGTAATTCCAATCTATTCTGCAAGGCCAGAGCAAGTGGAGAAGGCTCTTAAACATGTCTATAATGCAGCAATGAACAAACTCAAGGGGAAAGAATTGGAGCTTCTTTTGGCCATCCTTCCTGACAATAATGGTTCTTTATATGGTGTGTTTGTATTTCTCACATTCCGTCACCATGCTACCACTATTCTTTCTATGCATTTTTTGTTTATTAATGTGTGCATGCACATTTTTCAAAAAGTCTTTTTATCATGATCCTTCTCATCTTGCAAAAGTGGTCTTTTTTCATTATCATTATTTATGTATACAGGAGATCTGAAGCGAATATGTGAAACTGATTTGGGATTGATATCCCAGTGCTGCTTGACAAAGCATGTTTTTAAAGTTAGCAAACAATACCTGGCAAATGTGTCACTTAAAATTAATGTCAAGGTAATTTTGAGCTCTTTGTTCAGTTTCCTGAGAAAGAACTAACAAGGGATACTTATCCATTTTAATCCATATGGTTCATGCAGATGGGAGGAAGAAATACTGTACTTCTTGATGCTATAAGTTGGAGAATTCCCTTGGTCAGTGATATACCAACCATAATATTTGGAGCAGATGTAACACATCCTGAAACTGGAGAGGACTCTAGTCCATCAATTGCTGCTGTAATGATAAACCGCTTCTTCAGTTAAGAGTGCTGATGGTGATACCCCTTGGTATATTTTCTCTAACAATATGTGCTTACAGGTTGTTGCTTCCCAAGACTGGCCTGAAGTTACAAAATATGCTGGACTTGTATGTGCTCAAGCTCATCGACAGGAACTCATTCAAGACCTGTACAAGACATGGCATGATCCTCAGCGGGGCACAGTTACGGGAGGCATGATCAGGTTTGCATTTCTTTTCCTCTAAAGAGGGACCTTAAATTACATTTACTGGACAGTAGTCAGGTATCTCCCTGGAAGCATGGTTGGGATGTTGATAGGTTGGATGACCTCAATTTGTTGAAATTGGAGTCCATGGTTATTAAAGTTTTGCAACTAATATTAGCACCGTGCTATTAGCCACTGAAGCATTTATAGTAAAAATTGCCAATGGAATCACCTTTGCAAGAAAAAATCATTAGTGAAAAAGCATGTTTTTTTTTTTTTTTTTTTCTAATTTAAAGTTTTTATGCATCTGTGCAAAGCTTGCGGGTACAGGAAGCAAGTCAGAAGATACAATTATTTGTTGTCTGGAGTTACCTGTCTCTGATCCCAAACTGCCAAACTTATCAACTTCATATAACTAAACTCCTTTATTTTACACCTGTCAAACTTTGTCAAGACACTTCACAGAAGTTCTGGATTTGTCGTTGTTTCAGTTCTGGTGTAAAGTGGATCTCATTATATTTTGTTCTTGGCACTGTTGCAGAGAACTTCTGATTTCCTTCAGGAAGGCTACAGGACAAAAACCGCTAAGGATAATCTTTTATAGGTAATAGGTCTGATTAGCCATTTCGTTATCTCTGATGCTTGTCATTGTATCACTAAAAGTTGTACCCCTCTTTAAGTGAGGGATAATATAGTTTTGTAGCTTTTGCTTGGTATAACACTTTTTGGGTATGGTTGTACTCATCATTTTTCCATTCGAACTTCTTGCAGGGATGGTGTCAGTGAAGGGCAGTTCTATCAAGTCTTACTATATGAATTAGATGCTATTCGTAAGGTTAGCATTCGCCTAACTTTTGTCCTAATCGTTTTTTAGCCATCTATGTGAATTGATGCACTAATTACTTCACATCTATAGGCATGTGCATCCTTAGAACCAAATTATCAGCCACCTGTGACCTTTGTGGTGGTCCAAAAGCGCCACCACACAAGATTATTTGCCAACAATCACAAGGACAGAAGTAGCACAGACAAGAGTGGGAATATCCTACCTGGTATCTATCATGTTTCAAGTTCTTAAGTTTTATGCGTTATTCCTCCAATTAGAAATTACTGATTTCTTTGTGAACTCTTGGGTCCAGCAGTGCTCCTTAGCTGCTAGTGAGACCACATTGCTCAATTAATAATAGTGTTGCTTATTCACTGAAAAGTTCAATGTGGCAGGTACGGTAGTTGATTCTAAGATATGTCATCCTAATGAGTTTGACTTCTACCTTTGCAGTCATGCTGGCATACAGGTATACTCATGGTTTTTTTTGTCACCATCCATGCTTACAAATTATTGTTTTGTGGATGTGCTATGTACATGGAAGCATGGTGGGTTCTAGATCCAGTTGTTGGATGCGAACAAGCAATTATTGGTTTACTTTAGCGAAGAAAAATGTCAGAGTTCACAATGAGCCTCTTTCTCTCGAGGACCTTTTTTTATGTGTCTGGTATGATAGATGGGAAATGAATCAAAATCTGATATGAGTAGGGATGTCACCAAATAATATTTTGTTGCCTAGGTCTATGCTGCCCTGACCCTTGAGTTCAGCCCTCAAGTACCTGTGCCTGGACAAGGTTGGGTACTGGTCTGTCAGAAGAAATTCCTAAAGATTTTCAAGATCTTGCACTTAAACCCATGGATGCACACCCATGTCCATGTAACATTGCTTAAATAAAGCATAGCTTGTTTGATAATTGGCGGACTGGTTTGCTAGCTAATACAAGGAATTCCTTTTCTCTTGATTTGGAATATTGAATTCATAAACGAACCTCATGTCTAGTTAAGTACATCAAGTGGCGCACTCGCAAGAAGATCTGTTTAACCGTATCAGTAGTGTTGCCCAGGGAAACTCACATTCCAGAAGTCTAGAACGTGGTGAGTGAAGTAGAAATCAGATGTCTCCTGTGGAAAATATCTAGATGTCTGCAGCAGTCCCCTGTCTTTTCTGCACGCTACTCTGCTTTGAGAAGGGGCTGATTTTGTTTAGAAGAATACTATTTTTCAAAATAATGAAAAAAAATGTTTCTAAATTTTAGTGTCTGTCATGTAAGACAGGCTAGTGACAGTAAATGAATAGAAGTTACACTTTGATCTATATTAATATGTCGAGCTTTGTTAAACGAAAAGATCGGAAGGCCTGATATGATCTCATGCAATAATCATTCATGGAGGCATAGCAAGAAATTAAAATGCATCAAGATAATGCACATCACCAAAAAATGCATGAAGTTAAAAATAAAAAGGTTCTTCCCATCAAATTGCGGACTTTTCCTGGTGTGACTTATCTAACATTTGTTACTACACGGTTTAATGATCGTTCACCACAATTAAGTTGATGGGTGCAGGGGACTAGCAGGCCAGCGCATTACCATGTTCTATGGGATGAGAACAACTTTACAGCTGATGAAATGCAGACGTTGACAAACAATCTATGCTACACGTAATTTCCCTTTAAATGAATTTTGATTCCATGCATCTTATTTAGCGGGACAGTTGACTTATTTCTATTTAAATTAATTTATGGCTTCAGGTATGCTCGGTGCACTCGATCTGTCTCTGTTGGTATGAACTTTTGTGCCCTTGGAAGCTGTTGAACAACACCTAGTTTTTTTCATGCCTGATAGAAATGTTTTCTTCTGTACGGTATTACTGATCTATTGTTCCCCCTTTTTTTTTTAACCTCCTTATAAATGTATGAGCAGTACCACCAGCATATTATGCTCATCTGGCTGCATTCCGAGCCCGGTTCTATATGGAACCAGAGATATCCGAGACCTCAGCATCCCGGAGCACACGCACAGCAAATGGGTCCTCTGTGAGGCCCCTCCCTGCCTTGAAAGAGAAGGTGAAGAGGGTGATGTTCTACTGTTGAGAGGGAAGGCGAGAATAAGCTGCATCTTGTACATTAGTGCTGTGTTTATATTGTAGACTGGGCGGTGTATTATTATTATTCAGTTTTTCAAAAAAATTGCAGTTCCTGAGCTGTGAGCGATGGAGCTTGTCAAGGGGGACTGCAATCTAGATGTCGGCATACCGGTTAGCTCAGGAATGTATCCCATTTTCCATGTCTGATATGGTTTGCTGAGGCTATGGTTTTCACAGGTATTCTGCTCTTAAATGCATGTAAATAAATAGCCCAAAGTCCACAGTGATCTCATGAGATGGGAAGGCCCTCTCGATGGACTTTTAGCCTGTGTCCATGTCATTTGCCGGGAACGATTAAGGGGTCACGGCGGGTTTTCATGAGAATTTGGGTTAATTTATCCAACTCTGGGCTTAGAATCGTCATTGGGCTGCAAATATGTTGGATCAGCTCTTGTGAAGGAGTGCTCGAATATAGCAGAACGGTAGAAAATGGAAATGGTGGAAAATGAGCGAAAGGTATGTCAATTTTTTTAATAACTGATTTGCATTTTATCAGTATCGGTCTACCAAATATTTATATAATAAAATGCTTCCACTTTGTTAATTAAATATTCGTATAGTAACGGGAGAATCGGCACGTTTAGTTCAACATGTTTAATTAAGGGTGGAGAGTTGATGGAAAGCCATTTCCGGTAATATGCTTATTATGTTTAAATCTTTTCTTAGCTTTACTAATTATTTTTTCTTGCATTGCTTCGGTATATGCCTAACAGCATCTATCCTCATCTAGTTTCTTAATTTTTCTTCTTCATCGCAAAAATACCCATGATCTATCCTCATCTATCCAAGTAAGGCTGGAAGCGGGCTTGGCTGGTTTGACGGGCTTCGGGCCGGCCCGAATTCGGGTTGGATTTTGGATCAGATTTTTAATAATTCGGACCGGACTTCGGGCTTATAATAGAATCTATTCAATTTTCAGGCCGGTTACGGGCTTTACTTGGATCAGGTCCGGCCCGAAGAGGCCCGTTCGAGCTACCCGATTGGATTGGGATTTAGCCTAAATCTTGCCATCTCATGGAGTCACGGTCTCAATCACCTCCTCTCAGTGCTCCGGTCTTGATCACGGTCTCTGTCTCACGATCTCAATCACGAATTTACGGTCTTCGGTTCCTCTCAATGCTTTGGTGTCTCCAGCCCTCTGCTCTCCACGGCATCCGGTTCTGTGCGATCTCGTGGCCACCGTGCCACCACGAGCTCCGACAATATGCTTATTATGTTTAAATCTTTCCTTAGCTTTACTAATTATCTTTTCTTGCATTGCTTCGGCACATGTCTAACAGCATCTATCCTCATCTAGCTTCGTAATTTTTCTTCATCACAAAAATATCCATGATCTATCCTCATCTATTCAAGTAAGGCCGGAACTGGGCCGCGCTGGTTTGACCGGCTTCGGGACGGCCCGAATTTGGGTTGGATTTTGGGCCAGATTTTCAGTAATTCGGATCGGGCTACGGACCTTATAATAGAACCCATTCAATTTTCGGGCCGGTCTCGGGCTTTCCTTTAGCCCAGTCCGGCCCGAAAGAGGCCCGCCCGAGCTACCCGATTGGATTGGGATTTAGCCTAAATCTTGCCATCTCACGGAGTCACGGTCCCAATCACCACCTCTCAGTGCTCCGATCTCAATCACGGTATCTGTCTCACGATCTCAATCACGGATTCACGGTCTTCGGCTCCTTTTAATGCTTCGGCGTTTCCAGCCCTCGACTCTCCACAGCATCCGGTTCTGTGCGATCCCGCAGCCACGGTGCCACCACGAGCTCCGATCACCCTCCCTCGAACTCGGCGATGGACGAGCTTGACGCCCCCTCCGTCGTGCGATCTCGCAACTCTCCGCTTTCGATCTCCTTCCCCGGCCCTGGCACATGCACCCCGGCACCCGACAACCCCTCTACTCCCCCCTTGGCACCCAACGACCCCTCCCATCCCCGCCGGCATGACCCCACAGGCCTTCCTTGCCCCGACGAAGACGAACGCACCCGACCGTCTTGATGTCCCTGCACGACCCCGCAGCCCCCGGCTCCGATCTACCTCCTCAGCCCCTTCCCGGTTTCGATCTACTTCTCCCGGCACCAGCGACCCCACCCGATGTCCGGTCAGTGGAGGCAAGACTTAAAGTTTGCTCTTTGAATTGTTAACACTGATCTTATATTGCGCCAGGCCAGACCTGATGATTTGAATGATCAAAGCACTATTGAACAGAAGGACTACCTTGCCAAATGGGAGAAGTCGAACAAACTCAGTCTGATTGCTATTAAGAGATCAATTTTGAAACATCTCTTGAGCGGTTTACTCAAGTCTGACAATGCAAACGAGTTATTGGATGCTATTGAAAAGAGATATCTTGTATCTAATAAGTAATAATGCTAAGATCGAATCTTTGATGAAGGAATTGACAACGATGACATACAACAATGTTGGGTGGAGAGTACATTATGAAGATGGTTCATCTCCAATCTAAGCTCAAGGGTCTGAAGATTGATCTACCAAATTCCTTTCTGGTATCACATGTCTTGAATTATTTGCCTGTGAATATTTTTAAAATCAAGACTGCCTACAATACTCTTGACAAAATATGGAGTGTTAATGACCTGATCACCAAGTATATTGCTGAAGAAGAAAAGGTCAAGAAAGAGAAGAATGATAGTGCCCTCCTTACTCTCCAACATCAAACTCAATATGGTAAGCATTTTATGCATAAGAAGATAGGAAAGCCTGCTGCTCCTAAATAGTCTCAAGATTTTAAGACGAATGGAAGAAGTCACGATCAAAATCATTTTGTAAGAGGTCCCAAAGCTGCCATTAAGAAGAAGATCAAGTGCTTCCACTGAAAAAAGAAAGGATATATAAGAAGTTAGTGCTTTAAGTTCAAGTCCTGGTTAGAAAAGAAATAAAAATAGAGAGGTAAGCCCCTTGGTTTAGTCTGTTGTGAGTCTAATATAGTCAATGTCCCTATTAATTCTTGGTGGATAGATAGTGGAGCTTCGACTCATATTGTTATTTCTCTACAGGGACTGATAAACAAATGGAAGCCGAGCCTTAATGAAAGCAAGTTGAAGGTTGGAAATGATGTTGAAGTCAAAGTAGAGTATGTAGGAATTATCAAGTTGTCTTTAGAGTCTGGTTTTGTAATTATTTTAGAAAATACTTTTTATGTACCTTTAGAAAGAATTTGATCTCTGTTTCATCTTTAAACAAGCTTGGTTATGGATTCATGTTCAGTAATAAAAGAGTTAATTTGATATTCAATTCAAAAATTATTGGCTATAGTGTTTTGGTTGATGGTTTATATAGATTGTCTTTGGCCACTGATAATTCTAATCCTTCTTTAAGTGTTGTTGCAAAACGTTCTAGGACTAATGTTAATCCCTTATGTTATGGCATAAATACTTGGGACATATTTCAAAGGAAAGAATAATCGGATTAATTAATGATGACATCCTACCTATTTTGGATCTTAGGGACATGGAGGCTTGTGTTGACTGTATTAAAGGAAAATTGACTGAGACCAAGAAGAAAGGGGTAATTCGGAGTTCAAACCTTTTAGAAATAATTTATACTGACATAAGTGGACCTTATTCTTCTATAATTTATGGTCATAAGTATTTTATCACTTTTATTGATGACTTTTCTTGATATGGCTATGTTTATTTGATTAAAGAAAAGTCTGATACCCTTTAGAAATTTAAGATTTTTAAAATTGAAGTTGAGAAACAATTAGAAAAAGTCATCAAGATTGTGAGATCTGATCGTGGAGGTGAGTACTATGGCAGATATGAGTTGCTGGGTAGCAAATGGATCCGTTTGCTAAGTATTTTCAGGATTGTGGGATTGTTCCTCAATATACCATGCCTAGAAATTCTGAGCAGAACGGTATGGCTGAAAGGTGGAATCGCACCCTTAAAGTTATGATGCGAAGCATGATGAGTAGGTCTAATATATCAGAATTTTTATGGGGTGAAGCTCTCAAGACTGCTTTATATATTCTCAACAGAGTTTCCAGTAAATCTGTATTAAAGATACCCTTTGAACTCTGGACTGGAAGAAAACCTAGTTTGAATCATTTCTGGGTTTGGGGTTGTCCTGCAGAAGTAAAATTATACAATCCTTTAGGGAGAATGACTAATCCCAAAATAAGTCGTTGTTACTTTATTGGATATCCAGAACATTTCAAATGATACAAGTTTTATAGTCCAAGAAGAGGTAACAGAATCGTGGTGTCTCTTACTGTAAGTTTCAAGAATTTGATGTGGCTGATGAAGGATCTTCATTTACTATTGATGATGACAATGCACAAGGCAAAATTGTTTCTATTTCCATATCCAGTCAAAATGAAAATTTAATTCCTGCACCCATTAAAGGAATGGATAATAAAATCCATGATCCTCTTGGGCCTATTCAGCATCTTCAACTAGTGGAAGAAGTTCAAGTAAGAAGATCTGTTAGACAAAGAAGATCTGTAATTTCAGATGATTTCTATGTTTATCTCGAGGAGAATGACTTTGATATTGGGCATATAGTTGACTCAGTTACTTATATTGATGCTGTCAGTTCTCTCTAGTTTGATCTATGGATAAGAGCTATGAAAGAGGAGATACAATCTATGGTCACTGTTGGCGCAGAGTTCCTTTTCCGACCGGGCGGAGCTACTGGATCGTAGGTACGCTCCCTGGTTTACCTACAAAATAAATTCCTGGCCGGAGTTGCTCCAGTGGGGGACACTCCGATGTCTAAGTTAGAGACGGGCTCCAACCACAGAATGAGAAAGATTCTGAGAAGGATTGAATGGAGAAATGAAAGACTCCGAGATTTTCAGGGGTATCTTGTGCCTTACCTGGAGCATTCCCTCTTACCATTATTTATAAGGAGTTGTCCAACCTGCGGTTCCGATCTTCTTCCAGCAATTATGATGGAGGAATTAATTTCTTTCCCATAATTTGGAATCATGGATTTTTATTGGGCGGTCCGGTGGCTAGACTGGAGGCATTGCCGCTGGAGTTACGCGCCACGATTATATTCCGGAAATAGTCGATGATAACCATTGCTTGTCATGTTTGTAGAGACTTGAGACAGGTCGAGGGCCCGTCTTCAGACTTTCCTTTTAGGAAGATTTCCATGATTGAATCAGGGAATGTCTTCGTCCTCGGGTTCTCTCGAGATAGATCGAAGATCATGTCTTCGGCATAGATCGAGGACTTAATCTTTGTCATAGATCCAAAGACCGTGTCTTCAGGAGTCAGTGAAGGTTACTCCTTGGTTTGGGCTGAGGATGTTGTCTTCAGGGGCCGTAGAACTTGATCTTCGATGTAGGCTGAAGACTATGTCTTCGATATAACCCGAAGACTGTGTCTTCGGGAGCCGTAGGCCCATTAAGAGTTTTGACTTGCCCATGAGTTGCCTGGTTTTTTTCGAATACCTTGGTCCGAAGTTTACGGTTTGGAAGAAATGTCTTCAGCCGGTTGAACCGGTTGGCTAGCTTGTACTCGGACCGAGATATCCCAACAGTTGTCCCCCTACTCTCAATTTTCGAAGCGAAGATTTGCCTCGAAGAGTGAGAGTATTACTGGTTTATCATTTTTCTCTTGGGGGATGGTATAGTTGATGATTATGAAATCTCTGATTGGACCATTTACCATAACTGCCAGTTGATTTGGGAATCAGGCGATGGACAGTTGTCATTTCCTGATTGGGAGGTGAAAAAGGAGTGGGCGGACCAGGGACTGTCTCTCCTCTTTTCGCTGCGTGACGGTTCAACCAATCTTTTGGTTGAGATTTGAGCGGCGGTCGTGGTTCCTCCCCGCCCCTTAGATGATAAGTGTGTTTCATCTTGGCCATTGATTCATACGGATTATGACCTTTGGTCTATTCTGCGTCAAATCAGCTTAGGGCTGCTTCGGGGTTGTATGGCTATCTCGAGCGTCCGTGGCGTGGCAGGTTTATGATGATGGTTCCGTTTATCGAGATGTTATCTTGGAGCTTTTCCATCTTTTTTTGAGGAGACAAGGTTCGGCTAAGGAAGCTTCTTCAACCTCACACCTTCAGTTTTGGCTCAGCTTTTCTTGTTCTTGGCCATCAATCTTTTTCGCAGGTAGAATCTCTCTTCTACTTTTTTGCCTTGCTCTTTTGTCATGGCTGAGTCTATAGGAAGCCAAAGAGAAAAAGTCGGGCCCTTGGGGGCTGATGATGTGGTGAGTTCCGGAGTCAGTTCCCAGTTCCGTTTCATCAAGAAAGGTTGCTCGTCTTCGAGAACATTACCACGTTTCCGAAGAGTTTCCTCTAATCCTTCCCACTTCCGAGGAACGGGTGAACATACTTCCTACTGGGTGTTTGACCGTGTACGAAGACCATTTGAAGGCTGGCCTTCGATTCCCCCTGCATCATTTCTTCATCAAAATCTTTCGCCTGTACCAAGTAGTTCCTGCGCAGTTGACTTCGAATAGCATTCGGAATATCTGTGGATTTTTGGTCCGGTGTCACATAGCTAATGTGAACCCCGGGACCAATTTGTTCACTGCCCATTTTATGCTTAAGAGGGATTTCACGGTAGCGGATGGTGGGTGATCAGTCCTCGACCTGGTCACAAGATCATCAAGGATATGCCCAGCGCCATCCATGGGTGGAAGCCTATCTTCATTTTTGTGTCTTCTATCGAACAATGGGGTTTCAGTTGTGATTGAAAGGAACCGCGTTTAACCACCAATGATAAGAAAAAAGTTTTGGCGGCTGATCGGTCCGATTATAATTTACTGACTGATTCGGAGGCCGTTCCCATTCGCGAGTTGTTAGAGGAGAGGAATTTCCATCTTGCAGGGATCAGTGAGTTCCATGTGTTAGGTATAAATGGTGGAAATTTCTACTTCTTCTCTCTCATTTTTGTTGTAGTTCAGTCGACTCAGAGGGATTCTTCTGCTTGTAGGTGGTGAAATGAGGCCCAACTTGAGCTGGTTCCGCCAATCTTCCGAGAAGAGGACAGCTCAGGCCCCTCCTACAAGATCGGCGGTTCGGAAGAAGGCCCGAAGGGATGGTTCTGAGGGGAGCAGGGGCACTTCATCCTCCGAGGAACCTCCGGGGTGGACGTGGTGCCAATGATGGAGGCCCCAACAGGGCCTCAGCTAGTTGAACCTTCACCGGCGGTTACCTCTTCGGTTCACACAATGGAGAGTCCACCTCCGATGGCTGATGTGCCTCCGCCTTGCCCCCTGCAGTAGATAAGGGCAAGGCGCCACAAGTCGAGAGGGAGCCCGTTCGTGAGGCTTCTCTAGCCATGGGCCGTTCCGCGGACTCTTCAGAGCTTTCCCCCGTGGGGGGATTGTTGGTCCCCACCGTGGCTAGGCGGGCGCTCAAGGATACATTGCTACCTCATGATTTGACAGTTATCTGAAGTCGAAGTCTTGCTAGAATATCCGACTCTGCCTTTTCCTCCATGCAACAGGTGAGATCCTCATCGTTTCTCTTTTGCCCATAGGATTGTTTGGTCCATGACTTCTCTTTGTCGATGTAGTTGGTCTACGACATCACCTTCATGGAGGAGGGCCTAGGGAATGTCGATAGCCTCATTTACGGCCTTAAAGAAGAGCTCCATACAGCCAGGGCTGAAAAGGAGGTGGCCGAAGAATGGAAGCAGTTTATGGAGAATCGTCTCGCTCATGCGGCGTTAAAATTCGTAGCCCGAGGAATGAGCTGAAGGATGCCCATTTGACAATCACGGGGCAAGGGGCAGAGTTGAGGAAGAGTAAAAAACATGTTGATTCCTTGGAACAATCCGTCAAGGAGAATCAGGAGAAGATGGAAGATCTGACCAAGGTGGCTGAGGAGGCGACCAAGGTGACTGAGGAGGCGACCAAGAGGGCTGAAGAGGCATCCTTAAGAGCTAGAAAGGCATCTTTAAGGGCCGAAGAGCCAGCCCTAGAGTCTGAGGTAGCCAGGAGAGAGTCCGAAGTCTTGAAAGAGCTGGTGAGTGGAGCTGTAGCGGATTTCAGGAAGTCCTCACAGTTCCAAAAGAAAATGAATGAGATGACCTTATACAGCTACCAGCACGGTATTAACGACGAACTCACCAAGGTCAGTGGGATTATTCCTAACCTTGATCTTTATGCTGTCCCTACTTTCAACATTGCGAAAAAAGAAGATGAGGGAGCCGAGGCCGAAGAGGAGATCGGAGGGTTGTCAAGTCTGAGGGAGGATATCCCACTCGTGGTCGAGGCTCCCAGCGCAACTTCGGCCCAGGTCGAAGAGGCTAAAGAGGTGCCAGACTCTAGGAAAAAAACTCCTGTCGCAACTGAAGACTTGAATGTGATCCCAATCCCGACCCAAGAGGGAGTCCAAGCTGAGGAGGAGGTCCGGGTTGAAGATCCTCTGGGCTCAACCCAATTTGAGGAAACTCTCTCCGCGTAAATTGACAGATTGCTTCAATCTTATGATGCTGGGTCTCCTCCAGCTAATGCTTAGGGGTCTGTGTAGTTTTAAGTGTCATATCTCTTCCTTATTCTCCTCTGAAATATAACTGACTATTCTGAATTTCCAAGTGAATTTTTCCTTTCTGTGTGTCATGTCATGTTTTTTGAATATGATTTGAATGAGATTGCTGGCTTTGGTGATGACTTGAATTACATTGCTTTTCTTCCTGTTTGGTCGAGGGGCCGGAGCCGAAGATTGTTCAGCTCGTGGATGGCATCGAAGATGAGTTTCGAAAAAAAATCGAATGTTGTTGCCGAAGACTGACCATGATCAAGCCAGGCTGATCTCAGCCTTCTTTCATAATTAATCTATCCGTCTAGGAATGGACATGACGGACAGGTGTCATTTTCCTGTTATCCGCTAATTAAAGAACATTGATTATGATTCTCGTTGCCCGCATTGAGTGTGTCGATATTCGAACGGTCGCATATTCATGCATCTCGGGTGTCGCCATATCCTTCCTTTTGGAAAGGGAGCCATTAATGTCGTTGCCGCATGATGGAGATTCTTCTGAATTTGAAGTGCCGGCGGTTGCCATCCCAAGAGTAGTTATTGGTGATCGTACCGCTCCCGAGCAGTCATCTGGGGTTTCAAGGTATCGCTCCGACATGTGGTGCCCTTTGGTGCGTCTGGGAAATGGCATGGATCACGTTTTCCTGTGGCCAGTTGTGGGTGTAAGGTCTTTATAAATGGGACCCTGTCTCCTCCTGTTAAAGGTCATCGCAATTTCAGACTCCCATTTTGGAAGTTTCTATTCTTCCTCTAGCATCCCAGTAGAATGAAGTTCAGTGTTCCTAAGCTTCGAAGAGTGGCGAAGAAGAGGGCTATCAGTACCGGAGCAAGGGGCAGCCCGGATTTCTCGGGCTGAGCGACGATGATGACACAGTCGTGATCGCTTGGAGAGAAGTGTCCGCGTCCTGGAGGCTCAACTGGAGGAGGCCAGAGCTCAGGTTGAGGCTGCCACCGCAGAGGCGGTGGAGGCCAGGAAGAAGGTGGCGAACGGCATCTCAGACTTTAAGACGTCTTCTGCTTTCAAGGAGGAGGTTGCCGAGGTGACTCTAGATTCCTACCACCAGGGGTTCCGGGAAAGTAGGGATAAGGCCTTCAAGTACTATAACTTGAAGGGTCTTGGCAACATCAAGCCCTCTGTCCCCTTTCCTGGACACGAATTCGATTCTGACTTCGAAAAGGAGTCAGATTCTGATCTAGATGGGAACCCCGGGGCTCCTTCATCCTCCGTGCAAGACGCCCTCCGCCGGCATGGGAAAGGGTCAGCAGGTGGTCAATAGATGTGCTTTCCCATTTCCTACAATCTTTTTCTTTTTTTTTTGTAAAGATGCAAAAGAAATGAAGGCACTAAATTTCTTCTCGTTTTTTCTTTTTCTGTGAATGATATTTCTTAGAATCCCACGAAATGTGAATTCAAAAGTTTGATGTTGATAGAGTGAGTGATGTAAAATCACTTCTGCACATTTTTGGATTTTCTGTAGGGGATAGCGTCTATGCTACCCCTATGCATCTCTGTCATAATCAAGGTAGGCAGTTTAGGCCCGCCTTAATGCGTCTTCGGACTTATCATAGGGTAGGCTATAAAAACCATCCCTGCGCCTTCTTTGGTGTAAGGTTGGCTCATTAGGCCCGTCCTGGCATGTCTTCAGGTTTTTCATAGGGTAGGTTACTTGAACCGTCCTTGTGCCTTTGATCTTTTTGGCGACCTGATTGGGCCATCCGTTATGCTCGTTGGACATACCGATAAGGTGAGCAGATCAGACTCTCCTTTGCACCGTTGGTCGATTCCTTATATCGTGCCATTCAGGCCGTTGTCATTTAGTTGATGCAACAGGCCGTTCAGAGTTGGGCAAATTTGCATGAAAAATTTTTGGGGTTTGTTTATTGATAGTATTTGCGAAGGTTCTGTATATTCCACGATCGGGACATAATTTTACCATCCAGGGTCTTGAGTCGATATGTTCCTGGACGTACGACTTCTTCGACTTGGTATGGACCTTCCCAGTTGGGGAAAAGCTTATCCTGTTCTGTTGGCCTGGATACTTCTGCCCTTCGCAGCACCATGTCCCCTGTACAGAAGATTTGCTTTTTTACTTGGAATTGTAATACTTGGCGACCTTTTGCTGGTATGTCGCCATTCTTATTTAGACCTGAAGCCTGGTGCTCGGCAACAGATCCAGGTCAACTCTCCTGCGATCAGAGTTTTCAGGCTTTTCGTAGTTGTCAATTCTTAAAGATTGGAGGGAGACTTCGATAGGAAGAACGGCTTCGGTACCGTATGCTAGGTTGAACGGAGACTCGCCGTTGGCTGTCCTCGGGATAGTTCTATATGCCCAGAGAATGGAGGTCAACTCTTCTGTCCAAAGTCCTTTGGCGGAGTTCAACTTCGTCTTCAGACCGTGAAGAATGGTCCGATTGTTACTTCGACCTTTCCGTTGGACTGTGGGTGGGCAACGGAAGTCAGCCTGTGTTGCACATGGTACCGAGCACAGAAGTCTTTAAACTTTGGATTGTCGAACTGCCTCCCGTTGTCAGTGATTATTGTGTATGGAATCCCGAACCGAAATAGATGGAGTTTTTGACAAAATTCTCAACCTTGCATTCCATGATTTGAGCCAGTGGTTCGGCTTCGACCCACATTATGAAGTAATCAATAGCCACCAGGAAGAATTTTCTTTGCCCAGATGCAGGTGAAAATGGGCCAAGAATATCCATCCCCCATTAAGCAAAAGGTCAGGGGGCTGTCAGCTAGGTCAAGTGACTTGCTGGTTGTCTCTGAATATTGGCATATCTCTGGCATTAATCACATCTTCGCACGAAGTCGGCCGAGTCCTTTTGGATGGAGGGCCAATAATATCCTTGGTATATAATTTTATATGCTAAGGACGTGCCCCCCAAGTAATCACTACATATCCCCTCGTGGACCTCTTTCAAAGCGTAGTCAGCATCTAACTGTCTCAAGCATTTCAGCAAGGGCTGAGAGAATGATCTTTTGTAAAGAGCTCCGTCTAAGATGACATATTGAGATGCCATCCAGTGAATCTTTTTGGCCTCTACCTTGTCTTCTGGTAGCACACCCTCGTTTAAGAATTTGATGATGGGATCCATCCAGCTTAGCTCGGTCTCAATTTGGTGCACTTCCATAGCTTCTTCAACTATATTTGGGGCTTCAAGGTGTTCAACGAAGGTGTGACGAGGGATTCCGGGATTGTAGTGGCAAGTCGAGACAACGCATCTGCTCAGGAGTTCTCCGATCAGGGAATATGAATGATTTCAAAGTATTACAGTTGAGAAGATAAGTTTTGTACTTTTTCTAGGTATCGCACCATGGTGGGGTCCCTGGCTTCATATTCTCCTTTAACTTGATTTACCACCAACCGGGAGTCCGAAAAAGCCTGGAGCCTCCAAACTTCTAAATTCTTGGTGATCAGAAGTCCTGCAAGTAAGGCTTCATATTCGGCCTGGTTATTTGAAGTATGGAAGAAGAACCGAAGTGCGTACTCCATCGTGTAACCGTCGGGTTCAGGCAGTATAAGGCCGGCTCCGCATACAGCGAAATTGGAAGCTCCGTCCACATGGAGCACCGAATCGATCTCCATAATCTACGGATTTCCTTCTTCTGCTGGAGGGACTTCGTCTTCGGACTTCCAGGTGCACTCAGCCAGGAAATCTGAGAGCACCTGGGCCTTCATAGCCGATCGAGGCTGGAAGTTAATGTCGAACTCGTTTAGTTTCACAGCCCACTTGGCTATCCTTCGGAAGTATCAGGGCATCGGAGAATGGCTTTGAGGGGTTGATCGGTTAGCACCACGATGGCATGGACGTGGAAGTAAGGCTGTAGTTACTTTACCGCAATTATCAGAGAGTAGATCAGCTTCTGCATTTTTGAATACCTTGTTTCAGCATCATGCAGAACTTTGCTGATGTAGTAGATCGGCTTGTGAGAGCCGTCTTCTTCTCTCCGGACAAGGATTGAACTGACTGCCTCATCCAAGGTGGAAAGGTATAAATAGAGCACCTCCCCCTCTTGAGGTTTTGAAAGTAAAGGCAGGGTATCTAAGTACTTCTTCAACTCTTCAAAGGCAATACGATAGTCTTCGGTCCATTCAAAACCTCGAGACTATCGAAGACCTTGAAAAAAGGGAGACATTTCTCGGCTGAGTGAGAGATAAACCTGCTTAAAGAGGCGATCATCCCTGTCAGCTGTTGGACCTCCTTCTTGCAGGATGGATGCCTCATGTCTTTGAGGGCATGAATTTTCTCAAGATTTGCTTCAATCTTTCACTTGGTAACGAGGAAACCCAGAAACTTGCCCGAGATAACTCCAAAGGCGCACTTCGTCAGGTTTAGCTTCATTCGATGACATCGCAAGGCGCTGAATGATTCTCCCAGGTCCTGGATGTGATCTTTTTTAAGGAGGCTTTTGACGATCATGTCGTCGACATAGGCTTCCAGGTTTCTCTCCAACTGCTCCTTGAACACCTTGTTAATCAACCTCTGAAAAGTTGCTCCAGCATTCTTGAGCCCAAATGGCATCATCTTGTAGCAATATAGACCTTTGTCAGTGATGAAGGCCGTCTTCTCTTCATCCCGGGGATCTATTTGGATCTGATTGTAGCCAGTGAAAGCGTCCATGAAACTTAGCAGTTGGTGGCTGGTAGTGGTGTCAACCAATTGGTCGATCTTTGGAAGAGGAAAAATGTCCTTTGGGCAAGCCTTATTGAGGTCTGTGTAGTCGATGCAGACTCTCCATTTGCCATTAGCTTTTTTTACCATTACCACATTGGTCAACTACTCAAGATAGTGGGCTTCCCGGATGAACCCTGCCTTGAAGAGCTTGCTCACCTCTTCATCTATTGCTTTTTATCTTTCAGAGGCAAAGCTTCTCTTCTTTTGGTGGATCGGTTTATACCCAGGGACAACTTCCAGCCAATGAGTGATCACTTTGATGAGAATTCCTGGCATGTCCGAAGCCGACCAGGCGAAGACATTAGCATTATCCCTGAGGAAGCATATCAGCTCCGTTCTGGTTTTTTCATCAAGCATACTTTTGATCTGCATGACCTTGGTGGGGTCCTCCTTAATTAAGGGTACCGAGATAGTTCTTTCCATGGGTTCACCAAAATCTATAGTCAAGTCCCTCGGATCTAGCGGATCCCAAGTGATAGGATCATTAGAGTGTTTGTCCTGGATCATCAGGCATTGTTGTGCCATTCTCTGGTCTCCTATTACTTCTTCCACACCATTTCTGGTGGGAAAGCGCACCAGGAGATAGTAGGATGACACTACGGTCCGGAATTTGTTCAAGATAGGCCGTCCCAAAATGATGTTATAGGTTAAAGGGGTTCGGACTACCGTGAAATTGATCGGTAGTGTCTTTTATCGAGGTTCGGTATCGAGAGTTACAGGCAGTATTATTTCTTTTTCGACATCAACCTGATTACCTCCAAAACCGGCAAGTAGTATAGGGGACCTCCGTAGTTTGTCTCTAGGCAAACACATCCGAGAGAATGCATCGTAGATCAAGACATCAGTCGAACTTCCATTATCAACTAGGATTCATTGTATATCATAATTGACCACAACGGTCGAAATTACAATAGGATCGTCATGCGGGAGCCGAACTCCTGCAAGGTCATCTTCGGAGAAGAGAATAGCATTGTTATCCTTGAGTCGCTTCGGGACATCGTCTTCGTCTCTTCTCCAGTTGACAGGTCGATGTATCATCCCCATGCCTCCATTAGTGGGCCTTTGATTTGACAGTTCAGCCTCTTCAGGAGTCGATTAGGGGACAGTGGCTTCTGACCGGGTCCTTGGTGACCGATATACCGCCCCAAATACCCTCTCTTGATGAGATCTTCTATTGCATCTCTCAGTTAGATGCACTCTTCAGTGTTATGGCCGTGGTCCTAGTGGAGTCGGTAGTATTTATTCCTGTTCCTTGCAGAAGAGGATGCCTTCATGGGACGTAGCCATTGAGATAGTTTTCTTTCTCTATATCCAAGAGAATCTTTTCACGATGGAGGTTAAGGGGGGTATAAGAGTTGAATCTCCCACCCGATGTTCTGGGCCTGGGAGGACTCCTTCGGCGGTCGGCATACTTATTGTTGTTGTTGCAAGTAGGGGGCCTTGTCCCCTGTTGCTTTTCTTCTTTGAAGGGAGCTTCCCTTCGATTAGTCATCGGTTTGCCGCCTGCTCATCAGCATCGGTGTATTTCTGAGCCCTCGACAAGAGCTCAGCGTAGCTTTTGGAAAACTTTTTATCCAGAAAAAAGGTGAGCCTGGATGTGCGTAGTCCCTTCTTCAGTGCAGACATGGCCACATGCTCATTGAGATCGGGGATCTCGAGTGTGGCTGCATTAAATCTGGAGATGTAATCTCACAGACTTTCTCCTTCATTCTGATGGAGGAACAGTATATCCATATTCCGGGGGTCTTGCGACAAGTCCTGAAATGCAAGATAAACAATTTTTCTAATTCAGAGAAGGAATCGATGGTACCTCGGCATATGCTCGAGTACCACATCCGAGCGGCTTTCTTCAAGGTGGCTGGGAATGCGAGGTAGTACATCGCACTCGAGACTCCCTGGATCATCATATGGGCCTTAAAGCTGCTCAGATGGTCAAAAGGATCGGAGGTGCCGTCGTAGGGTTCCATCTAAGGAACCCTGAAGTGCCGAGGGATGACTTCGGCCATGACACGATCGGTGATCTCTCTGCTCCCTTCTCGCCATCTCCGCCATCTCCGATTCAATGGAATTTTCCATCATAATCTGGAGTGAGACCTAGTCTTTTCCCTTTCTGCGAGGAATTAGTGGACCTTTCTTGAACTTCGACCTTCAAGAGAGGGCCGAGGATGGGGGGAGAGATGTGTGGACCCCGCTCTAGGGGCTCTCTTCCTCCGGGATCGAGAGCTATGTCTGGAGGTGGCCGGCGGATACCCCACCTGAAAAGCTCTATCTTGGAAGTCCTAAACCATAGCCATGAGGTTGGTGACCTGGTTCAAGAGGGCCTCGAATTGTTACTGTCCCATGACGATTGTGGGAGGTGGGATGTCGTTCTCTACCGGGGGTGCATTCCCCTAGGTTGGAGCATGATTTCGACTGGTTGAAGCAACATGAGTCTTCCCTCTCGCCATCGAAAATTTCTTTCTTCCCCTTAGTTAAGGAGGGGAGCTTAACAATGCGAATTGCACAGAGAGCCCCTTCCTGGCATGCCAATCTATTGGCGCAGAGTCCTTTTTTGACCGGGCGGAGCTACTGGATCGCATGCCCGCTTCCTGGTTTACCTGCAAAACAAATTCATGGCTTGAGTTGCTCTGGTGGGGGACACTCCGATGCTTTAGTCAGAGGCGGGCTCCAGTCACAGAATGGAGAAGATTCTAAAAAGGATTGAATGGAGAAAGGAAAGACTCCGATATTTTCAGGGATATCTTGTGCCTTACTTGGAGCATTCCCTCTTACTATTATTTATGAGTTGTCCAGCCTGCGGTTCCGATCTTCCTCTAGCAGTTACGATGGGGTAATTAATTTCTTTTCCATAATTTAGAATCTTGGATAGTTATTGGGCAGTTTTGGTGGCCAGACTGGAGGCGTTGCAGCTAGAGTTACGCGCTACGATTATGTTCTGGAAATAGTCGATGATAACCGTTGCTTGTCATGTTTGTAGAGACTTGAGACAGGTCAAGGGCCCATCTTCGGACTTCCCTTTTAGGAAGATTTTCATGATTGAATCAGTGAATATCTTCGTCCTCGGATCCTCTCGAGATAGATCGGAGATCATGTCTTCGGCATAGATCGAGGACTTAATCTTTGTCATAGGCCAAAGACTCTGTCTTCGACATAAACCAAAGACCGTGTCTTCGGGAGTCAGTGAAGGTTATTTTTTAGTTCGGGCTGAGGACCTTGTCTTCAAGGGCCGTAAAACTTGATCTTCGACGTAGGCTGAAGACTATGTCTTCGACATAACCCGAAGATCGTATCTTCGGGAGCCGTAGGCCCATTAAGAGTTTTGACTTGCCCATGAGTTGCCTGATTTTTCTCGAATACCTTGGTCCGAAGTTTACAGTTTGGAAGAAATGTCTTCAGCCGGTTGAACCGTTGGCTAGCTTGTACTCGGACTGAGATATCCCAACAGTCAATAATGATGTGTGGGAGCTTGTTAAGCCTCTTGATCGTTGTAAACCTATTGGATGCAAATGGATATACAAAACTAAAAGAGATTCCAAAGGAAGAGTTGAGTGTTTCAAAGCCAAACTGGTAGCAAAAGGCTTTCCTCAAAGAAAAGGGATTGATTTTACTGAAACTTTCTCTTTGGTATCTTCAAAAGATTCCTTTAGAATCATTATGTCATTGGTGGCTCATTATGATTTGGAGCTACATCAAATGAATGTTAGAACTGCTTTTCTGAATGGTAACCTCAGTAAACAAGTCTACATGAAGCAACCAGAAGGTTTTCAAGAAAGTGGTAAAGAATACTTGGTATGTAAATTAAAGAGATCCATTTATGGTCTGAAGCAAGCATCACGACAATGGTACCTGAAGTTTGATGTGGTTGAAACCTCTCTTGGTTTTGAGGAGAATCAAAATCAGTGGAAGGAATTTTATTTTTCTTATTTTATATGTTGATGATATCTTGCTTGTTAGCAGTGATTTTGGTTTGCTTTTTAAGACCAAACAAATGTTGTCTGACAATTTTGATATGAAAGATCTTAGTGAGGCATCCTTTACTTTGGAAATTGAAATTTACAGGGACAGATCTCGTTGTCTATTGGATTTATCACAAAAGGCATACATTGACAGAATTCTTTAAAATTTAATATGTAAAATTGCAGACCTTGTGATTCACCTATTGTTAAAGGTGACAAGTTCAGTAAAGATCAATGTCCAAAGAATCAGCTTAAAAAATATCAAATGAAAGATGTGCCTTATACTAGTGCTATAGGGAGCTTGATGTATGCTTAATTCTGCACCAGATTTGATATTGCCTTCATAGTGGGTGTTCTTGGTAGATACTTATCAAACCTCAGGCTATTAACATTGGGTTGCTGTAAAGAAGGTGATGAGGTATTTACAGAAAATCAAAGATTATAGGCTCGTGTACAGGAGAGTTGATAATCTTGAGTTGGTTGGATATTCGATTCAAATTATATCGGGTGTCATGATGATCTGAAATCAACCTTTGGATATATTTTTATATTGGCTGGTGGTACAGTATCTTAAAAAAGTGTTAAACGGATACTAACTGCTTTTTCTACCATGCAACCTGAGTTTATATCCTCTTACAGAGCTGCTACTCAAGCTATTTGGTTAAGAAATCTTATGGCTAGACTTCAGATTTTATTTTCGAGTTCTAAACTTGTGTTGATATATTATGATAACAAGGCTGCAGTATTCTTCATAAGAAATAATAAGTCTTCCAGTAAGTCTAAACACATTGAACTGAAGTATTTGGCCGTCAGAGATCTTAAAAAGAATGGAGATATAATTGCTGATTACATTGATACAGAGTCTATGTTAGTTGATTCTCTGATCAAAGGTTTGAGGCCATATGCTTTGCAAGGCTTGTTAAAAATATGGGCATATTGGGCTCTTTTGATGTACTTGGTTAGTGGGAGTGACTCTGTAATTTAACTTTATCATTATCATGAATTTATTTTTCATTTACATATATCATGAGTTTTTGCATGCATTATTGTCATGATAACTGTTTTATGATTTTATATGTGTATATGTGGAATAAAGTACAATATAATATTTCAAGATTGTGTCTTTGTCTTGAGAATAATAGTTGTTTGGGTATGTCTCATTTTGATAATTATGAGATCTCATTGTTTGGAGATATACAGACTTCTTTTGAAGTCGTGAGATTTTTCTAGCTTATGATATAGCATATGGTTAAAGAGAAATCATATTGCAGGTACAAATATTTAATTTATTTTGATTATGAGATCTCTCTTTTGATTATATACCTGGCTAAGACTAGGTGTTGAGTTTCAAATTTGTTGTGCTGTCTTATCATTGACATCAGTATTGAGTATGTGAGACAAAATGGCTTGTTGTTTGATGCCTTTAATTTTTCTCTTGCTTATTTTGTTTCTAAGCATGTTGAAGAAAAATTGAAGGACTGACAATGAAAAATAGCATATTTTATTTTTGATCACTTTGATACTATTTTCTTGTTACACTACCACACCAACACTTATGTCGATGGTGTTTATGATGCTTGTAATCATGGATAAGTCTTGTATCGGATAAGTAGTAAACTATCAATGATTCGATATCATGGATACTGTTGGACTGAGTCATTTGTAGGTGCTGTCTATGAAATATGGTTGCCACATTTTATTTTCAACTCGAGAGTTATTTTTTTAAAAAATAAAATATTTTTAAAATTATAATTAATGCAGTCCAAGTGGGAGAACGTGAGATTTTTTTTTTAATTTGGGCTAACATTAATTGAAATTTTTTTTATTAAAACTGGATCGATTTTTATGGTCCATGTTGATAGACATAGGTTGAGCCCATTGTTATGTGATCATTGATTAGGTTAAGAGCACCTCATGTGATTTGGTGTGGTTGAGGCAGCACAGTGTAGGCTTTAGTCCGATTTGATTTATGATGGAAGGGTTAGTTAGGGTATTTTTATTTTATTGGCTAGGTCCCCTCTCCGCTTCTTCTATTTATATATTTCACGTATATTATGATTTACGGTACAGTAATTTTTTGTATCGATGAGAAAGTTCGTAGAGAAGGACTCTACCTGCGGTATTCGTGTGAGCATCGAAATCAGGATTAGGATGAATATAGATATACAATTCTTTTTCTTAGATCTATTTACATGATTCTAATTATTTGATCGATCCTATGAACCGAGAAACTTTAATTTTTCTACGTATATTACCAAAACCAATACATATGAATAGGATCTTATGCAGAAACTCGTATCGTGCTGTATCTCATGAATGATCAAACATAACTACATGAGGGCAATAGTGCGGTTGACTGCATAGCACTCTTTGTGGACTTGTGCTGACACCGTACTGTTATCTCGGAGACTAGATGACATTCTTATGATTGATGCTAGGTTTTGTAAAGCAGCCATCTGGAATAATAATATATATATATATATATATATATATCAACTTATCTTTATAATGTAAAAGGCGGTATGATTTAACGTTGTTTTGGGCCACCAGGTTGGCTACTTGAGACTCGTGCTCACTTAAACTTGAGAAGGGAACTTTATCCCATGTTATTGGCACCGTTCTATTGGCAAGCTCTGTAGCATCGGTCCAGTTGTAAGGCCAAGATCTTTCAAATGGACAAAACAGCCTTCGATAATTTCGCAGTCGGTCTATCAAGGCCCTTCCTTCAACTGGAGGAACTACCTCGGCGGTAATGGCTTCTCCCCTTTGCCTCCCTACTTCCACCGTTCCCAGCAAACCTTCCGTTATAAGACCCAAGAAACCTGCATCCACCAACAAAAATACCCTATTCAGCACCCAGCCTCTCCAGCTCCTGCTCGAAAGATGCACCAGCTTTGCCGAGATGAAGCAAATACATGCCCAAATGATCCGCACCGGCCTCGCCTTCGAGCCCCTACCCGCAAGCCATCTCGTCTCCATCTGTGCCACCAAAGACTTTGGATCGCTCAACCACGCCCGCCTCGCGTTCTCCCAGATCCCCAACCCCACCACCTTCACCTCCAATTCCATAATTCGGGCCTACACCAACAACCACCTCCACTACGAGGCTCTCTGCTTCTACATCGAACTGATTCGAAAAAATCTCCCTCCTGATAAGTTTACATTCCCATCGCTGTTCAAGTCCTGCCGGGATCTGAACGAAGGGAAGCAACTCCATAGCCATGCCGTCAAGTTTGGCTTCGGCTCGGACGCCTACGTCCAGAACACTCTGATGAACATGTATTCTGCTCGTGAGTGCCTGAGCTGTGCGTGCCGGGTGTTCGACAGAATGGAGGCGAAGACCGTGGTTTCCTGGGCCACCATGATCGCCGCTTATACCGAGTGGGACCGGCCGGCGGAAGCATTGGATCTTTACCGCCGGATGGAATCCGAGAATGTGGAGCCCAACGAGATCGCTCTGGTGAACGTTCTGACGGCTTGCGCGAGGGCCAGGGACTTGAAGACCGGGAGACGGGTTCATAGATACATGGAGGCGAATCGCGTCGGGTTTGATTTGGTCCTCTGTGCCGCCCTCTTGGACGTGTATTGCAAGTGTGGCTGCGTTTCGCTTGCTCGGCAACTGTTTGACGGGATGCCCGGGAGGAACTTGTTTTGCTGGAATATCATGATCAAAGGCCATGTCGAGGACAGCGACTACAAGGAAGCACTGCACTTGTTCCGGGAGATGCAGGTCAGTGGTGTCGAAGCCGATAAAGTGACCATGGCGAGCTTGGTTCTCGCATGCTCTCAACTTGGGGCCCTCGAGCTTGGAACATGGTTCCATGCGTACATCAACCGGGAGAACATCGAGGTGGATGTCGTTCTGGGTACTGCACTCGTGGACATGTACGCCAAATGCGGGTGCATGGAGAGGGCGATGAGGGTGTTCCATGAGATGCCTCGAAGAGATGTCATGACCTGGACAACCCTCATTGGAGGCTTTGCCATGTGCGGGCACGGGGAGAGGGCCTTGGAGATTTTCCATGAGATGCAGAGGAGTGGGGTGAAGCCAGATGCTGTTACTTTTGTCGGTGTCTTGACTGCTTGCAGCCATGCAGGCCTTGTCAATGAGGGCTGCTTGCATTTCGATTCCATGTCAAGTATTCACAGCATCCAGCCCAGTGTCGAACACCATGGATGTATGGTTGATTTGTTCGGCAGAGCCGGCCACATTGACAGGGCTGAGGAGTTGATAAGAAGCATGCCCATGGAACCAGATTATTTTGTGTTAGGAGGCCTCCTGGGGGCTTGCTGGGTACATGGTAACCTCGATGCTGCTGAAAGAACTGCACGGCAACTTTTAGAGCTCGACCCCAGGCATGGTGGTGCATATGTGCTCCTATCAAACATATATGGTTCATTGAAGAAGTGGAATGAAGTTGATAGAATAAGAGAGCTCATGTTGGAGAGAAAAGTGAAGAAGCCTCCAGGGTGTAGCATGATAGAGGTGGATGGAGAGGTTCATGAGTTTTTTCATGGGGGACGAATCGCATCCTCAATCCGAGGAGATATATGGGGGATGGTAGAGGAGAATGATAAGCAGAATGAAAGAATGGGGTTATGTGCCGAACAAGTCACAAGTTCTATTTAGCATGGATGAAGAAGAGAAGGAGAATGCTTTGTGCCGGCACAGCGCGCGAGAAGTTAGCTATTGCTTTTGGGCTTATCAGGACAAGCCCGGGGATTGCCAATTCGCATCATGAAGGAACCTTCGTGTTTGCAATGACTGCCACCATGTTGCAACAAAACTCATCTCTAGGATTTATGAAAGGGAGATCATTGTAAGGGATAGGTGCCGTTTCCATCATTTCAACGATGGATTCTGTTCATGCAAGGACTTCTGGTGATATATATATATATATATATATGCGCCACGTCCAATGGAATAAGAATTGGTTTCTGTTTTTAGAATGTTTCTTAGCTTGCCCGCACAGCTTTTGGATCACTATTCAAGCAAACGACGGCACCGGTTATTAAAATATTCAATCTAAAATAATGATATCAAGATTTTACTTACTTCGAATAACTTTCCTGGATATATTTTTATATTATTTTAATTTTTCAATATCTATAAAAATAATAAAATATAAAATAATAAATTAAATAGTTTAATAAGTAATTAACATTTTAATTAGAGAAATCAAGTAATAATAATATACTAAAAATAAATATGTTAAAGTATATCAATTCAAATTTTAATTCAAAAATATATGATACTTTTTAGTCAAGCATGCGGATCCAATCGCTTCAAAATTTAAAATTCGTTTGTACAACCATCAGCCTGTTCATGTGACATCATCCATGCCAATGAGAGGTTGCGAGCAGATGAGAAAGATGCTGCGGTCTTTGTAATGCAAATTACTTGGCTTCAATTTTATTTTGCCATTTAATTACCCGAATTATTTATGTAAAATTATGTGCTTCCCTGGATTCAATTCTCCATTCAACTGAATTTTTTCCCTTCTCGGCATAGTTAATCATCAGAGCCTGATTTCTTCACCAGTTCATATGTTAAGGTCTCTATCACTATTGATCAAATTTCAGCATAAGTTTTGTTGGGTTATGATAAATTTAATCTATCTGTGTTGGGTCGATTAGAAATGAACTTGGTTAATTAAGTAAGATCTATGCCCAAGAGGTGTCAAAGCCGATCAATGCCCAAGAGATACAAGACCGATCAATGTCCAAGAGACACAAGGTCGATCAATGCCCAAGAAGTACAAAGTCGATCAATGCCAAAGAGGCGCCAAGGCCAATCAATGCCCAAGAGGCACTTAGACTGACTTAAATGCGCAACCGATTGATATCTAAGGCTAATTTAATAAGTCAAACATGGTATTATGCTAATCAATCTGATAAATTGGTCAAAGAAGGTAAATAATGATGACTATAACAGATAACGATCAATATACGTACTAGCCCACTAACGAACTAACCGTTTACAGTTTTTTTAGCTGGATTCAGTTAGGATCGTAGCCTATAAATACCGGTAAGTAAGGGGCTTCCGGGGATAAGTTCAAAAAAATAGAGGAACTCTCGCACACACACCCATAACTCAAATTTTCTCTCGGATCTAATTTGTTTACTCTGGATACTGTGACTGACTTGAGCATCAGAGTGTCCCCCACCGGAACTTTCTCGGTGAGAGGACTTGCTTGCAGGATTGGAGGAAGAATGATTCGATGATTAAAAGCATTCACCAGATAATGAAGAGGAGTTAGATCAATTGGCTGAAATCATCTCCAACAAATCCAATTCAAGCTTGGGCATCATAGCAACCTGGACACAACAGATTAGCGTGCTAGGTAGGGGCTCGACATAAGAGTTTTCAGAATCTGAAGGAAAAAATGGTGAAAGGTAGAATGCGAAATTTTCCTGTTGAAGAGGTTCATCATTCTCCAAGAGAGAATGATCCTATCTTGGATGGAGTTGATGTTGCTCCTGCTGGTAATTTGGATCAAGAGCAATTGGATATTTTTTTGAATAAAATGGACGTACTCACTGCGATAGTTCAGAATCTTCAAGAAATGGCTGCAAGTGGACCGCCACGACTCGCTGCTTCAAGGAGAAACCGGTGATATTCTCTTCATGTGAGCAGACGCTCGGGTCCAAGTCGACATTCACCTTGTCAATATTCTTCAAGACGGCACTCTCTCCTGAAACGACATCATCAATCTCACAATCATACGGAAAGATGGAACAAGGGGAAGCGCCCTCGATCTTACTCAAGGTCTTCCAGCGAATCAATCTCTGAAAGTGCTCAACGAACTCCAGAAGCTGGAAGAACTGATCATTTTGCAAGAAAATTTAGAAAGTTGGAACTGCAAATCACCAGGCTTGGCGAACAAAGGAAGACGGAAGATGTGATTTCTACCTGTGACATCTTGCCTCCTTTCTTCAAGAAGATAATGGAGGAAAAGATTTTTCATCACTTTAAAATTTCTCAAATAGAGCCGTACGATGGATCAGCTGATCCTCTCGACCATCTAGGCAGTTTTAAAGCCCATTTGCTAATCCAAGGAGCTTCGGATGTACTTCACTGCCTTGCTTTTCCAGTGACTCTTAAAAAGGCAGCGAGAATGTGGTACTCTAACCTCCAACCAGGCATCGTTCATTCCTTCGGGCAGTTGAAAAGGCTATTTATTTCTTATTTCAAACAAGTAGAAGGATGCCAAGGAACTTTGATAGTCTTTTCTTTATTCAGCAATAAGAAGGAGAGACTTTAAGAGATTATGTGGCAAGATTCAATCCTGCTACGTTGGAGATCCCAGATCTCAACGAGCATGTGGCAATGTCTGCTATGAAAAAGGGACTGCGAGCCTCCAGGTTCACATTTTCTTTAGATAAAAAATTTCAGTTAGCTATTTTGAACTATTGGCCCGTGCCCAAAAATATACTCAGGCCGAAGAACAAGCCTTGAGCCGGCGCCAAGTAGAAAGAAAATCAGCACCGACCAAGAAGAATATCAAGGATGATGGGCTCCGATCCCCTGGAGTCCGACCGATTCAACGGCAAGCTCAAAAGCCCAAAAACTCGATCGGTAGAAGCTACGCTAACAAGTTTGATGCCTACACTTCCTTGACTCTTCCAAGAGAAAAAATACTGATGGAAATAGAAAAAGAAGATTTTCTTCAAAGGACAAGGCCAATGCGAGTTCCGGCCGCTGTGCGCAATAGAACTAAATATTGTCGATTCCACTGCGATCATGGACACACTACATAAGAGTGTATCCAATTAAAGGATGAGATTGAAAATCTTATCAAACACAGTACTTGAGCAAGTATGTTCATAATCAAAATCAGAATCGATAGATTGAAGCAACAGCACCCAGGCCGACAGCCCAAGAATGATTACTGATGGCACGAAGCTGCCCAATTAACAACCAACTGACAAATAGAGTTGGTCTGACCCACCATCTCATCGATATATTAATATCGGAATAACCGATCAAGTAAAGGGTTGGCCTGATGCGCTGACCATAATCTGACAAATAGAGTTGGTCTGACCCACCATCTCATCGGTATACTAATATCGAAATAACTGATCAACTAAATGGTTGATCTAATATGTTGACCATAGTTCACCACATTGATATGCCCAATACATTGGAAGGATGGTCTAATATATTGGCCCTGAATTGATTGTTATAGCTGGCTTAATGTGCTAACTATGAAATACCAAAAAGAAAGAAAGGATTTTCATTGATAATCAATTAAAAGGAACATTGGTTCATCAGAAATTTGCGATTACAAGAACTATTCGACTTTTTCTTGAACAGGTACTTCTTCGGCTAGGGGAGCTATCAGATCATTGATCGACTTTTTTGCTTCATCTTCTTCCATAATCCCATCTATGAAAACGGAGGAAACATCGAGATCAGGATATAACTTTTTGATCTTTTCAATGCAGTCTTCAAAGCCGATCTTGTAACCCTCCACCCCTGCTTCGTCTATTTCATCACTAAAAGCTTTGAAATTTTTAAATTTTTCAATTCCGTGAAGGCTCTCTTGAATTGCCGAAGCAGCCTTTTGTTCTACTTGTTCCAATTTTTGTTCGAGGAAAGCAATTTTCTCTTCCATGCTGGACTTTTGGTTCATCACCTCATCATAAGCCCGAGTTTTTTTCTCTATTGCTGCATCCACCTGTTGGAGTTTCTTTCTCCTTTTCGATGCATTGGCTAGAAGCTTCGTGGCCTGATCTTCAATCGTTCTTAATTATCTCTTCAACGACAAGTTCACTCCGATTGCTTGGACTAACTTCAATTCTAAGGCTATTCGACATGCATCGGCCTTGTCTTTTTTTTTTTGATCGATATCAACTGATTTTGAAGATTTATCTAAGAATTGGTTGATAGAAGCCAGTCTTCCTCGACCATGAAAATATCATTGATGAACTGACAAAAAGGATGGGGATGCTATTAGAACAAAAATAGAAAATCTTTTGAAGAAAGTATTGATATTTACCTTCAGTATTCCTAGATAAATGGAGGATAAAATATCTCCCACTCCATGCCTATGTGTCGCTTCCCATCCTTCCGAAGAATGGTGGATTGCAACACAGTCTTCGCCAGTTTTGGGTTATCAAAACTTGCATCTGCGACAAGCATTTGGATGCTCTTGCCATCATCTGGATCGGATGACGCTTCGGCGATTGAGGCTTTACCTTTTTCCATCGAAGTTGGTATGACAGATGGACCACTTTTTGGTTCTCTTAATGAGGGATCAGGTAGTTGTAATTTCTCTTCATCAGACGAAGACGCGACATATTCGGGTGATTCTTGCTTGGCAGAAATGCTTCTTGATAAGCGAGTTCTTTTTACGCATGATCTTTATTCTCTAATCCGTATGGATTTGGCTCTCTTCTTGAGTTCCTGATGAAGACTCTCGCTATCTAGTTTCATCTTCGAGATATGATGAAGGTTTTTTCAAAATAAAGATGTTTAAAGAATAAAATGTTCAAAATACTTGAAGTAAAATTAGTCTGAGAGGCAGGCCCGAAATCCCTTAATATGGAGAGCGCCGATGATCAGGATTCATGATCTAAATTTTGAGGGGTCTTGAGATTACGACATGTCTATAATCTCAATTTGGTGGGTATTCATATGACGTTACTAATTCTCAGAAAATCAGTTATGCAAGGAGAAAAGCTAGTATTTTATTTGAATTTGAATGATATACGGTTTCTGGAATACTGACCGACATGGTTTCGCGATCTGCAGATTAACTACCCTTCCAATAAGAAGGTGATATTTGGTAAAAATGATATGCCCATTTTATTATGGCATATCAAAATTAATATTGAAAATATCTCATAAAGATTATTCTTCTCGAAAAATAGAGGAAGAAAAGAGAAACATTTGACAAATTCGATTAACCTGAGGGTCGACTGATTTAAAGATCAGCTCCCTTAAGGATGCAATGATTGATAATCTCTTCTTTAGAAGAGTTGGGTAATTGTATTTTTCAACAAACCTTTCTCATCAATGATTTTGGTTTATCGGATTTATTCGAAATTGATTTGGTCAGATCTTTCCGAATGCTTTAACACTGTTTATGATCTGACAATGTCAGGTAACCATTCGTATTGTTTGGATAACTTCATACTTGAACTAATTTTTTAAAGATTTTTTTATATGGTCTAATGGTTCCATACTTAGAAAATTTTTACTTGAGAATGTTGGGACTTTTACTTATAAAATTGTTACTTATCAAGCAATTTACAATGTTTAGTATTTAGCTAGGATTCTTTCAAAAGGATGTTTGCCTTATTTGAAGTTCAATGGTCTTTATTTTAAAAAGGATCGGATAATTGATTTGTTATTTTGGTTTGCATTCATTGTATGGTCATACGGTTTAGAAGACATGAATGAAAGAAAAGTTTTTCATTTCATATCAAAAGTAGGACAAATTCATACATCAGTTATATAAATTAACTTTCTATATTCTGTTCGACTACATTAACTTCTCCGATCTACTCTAGAACGGAGACTGGTATTGCTTCTTCTTGAGTCGAGGTGTTCATTGTCGGCTCTTCAAGTTGATGTTCAGCTTGTTCTTCAGCCTGACATTCTTCATCGGATACTTTCTTGATTTTGGAAACATCCAGATCAGGATAACATCTTTTTACCTTGGTTAGGCAATCTTCATAGCCAAAGTCGTAGCTCTCGACACCGGCCTCATGAAGCGTATCTTGGAAAGCCGATGATCTTTCATAATTTTCAATGGCCTCATGAAGCTTATCTTGGAAAGCTGATGATCTTTCATAGTTTTCAACGGCCTCCTTAGCAGCTTGTTCTGCTTTCTTTTCTGTTGCTGCGGCCCTCTCTTCGGCTTTCTCAAGTTTAGCTGTAGCCGATCGAAGCTTCTTCTTCTTCTTCTTCTTTATCTTCGACTCCATATCAGCTAACTTCGACTGAGTCGCCTTAAGTTCAATTTCCAGAGCTGATGCTTGGATTGCACTTTCCTCTAATTTCTTTTCCATGGCTGACTTTAACTCTTTGGTAACCTCTTTCTCCGCCTTGGCTGCGTCTATCTCATTACGCATCATCAGATGGAGTTGGTCGAAACTCTTCAAGCTTTCTTCCCTTATAGTGACTCCGTGGATAAGCTACATATCTTTATAGTTAATTTGATCGGATTTTTTTTAAAAAAAATATTTACTTAATCGTTTGAAACAAAGTTTGGTATTATACCTTGAGCATCGTAGGATGAAGTGACGAGATCGTCTTGTCTATTTGCTGGGACTTGGTTGTTTCCCAATCTTTCGGAAGAATAGTGGCCCTCAAAAGATGATGGGCCAGTGCCAGGTCATTCGACCCGATTCATCTATATAGGCGTTAAAGTCGATGGAGGTGTCTTCGACAGAGAGTCTCTCTTCTTCTTCCATCATCGGAGCTTTTCCTTTATCATCTTGGCTAGTTGGAGATAATGATGGACCAGTTACAGGAATTCTGATTGATCGCCTCTCCTGCGAGGGAGGCTGAAGAGAAGGAAAAATGGATACGTCATCTTCGTTCGATACGCTCGCTATCATTATCGGAGACTCTGGTGCCGATAAAGCAGCCGATTTTGCCTTCCCGAGTTTCTTGGCCTCTCTTTCCCTTTGATCGATCGGAGCGGCCACAACCTTTCTTTTCTTCGACATCTACCGAAGTCTTTGAACATCCACCATGATGGTTGTATTTGCACAATCAATGAATTGGATGTTAGAATTAATCATCAGGAGATAAATGAGGAAATAACATCAGCAGTAAGATGCCTAGAGAAGGATTGGGGCTGATTTTAGCCGAAAATAATCCTTGCTTGTTGAGAAGTTCTTTTATTGAGGGAATCTTCATTCCCATAAGCTTCTTATAATCTTCTTTATATGCTATCAATATCTTTTTGCCATCGTTTGGAGTTAATCGGGATTCCTTACGACTAATGTTGAAGTCCCAAGGGATTTTAGAAACTATGTAAAAGAAGCATGGCTTCCAGCCATGAACGGCCGAAGAAAGCCTACCAATGAATTTCCGACCATGGCATGGGTTGATCACCCACCACCCTTGGCCATGGAAATCCCGTTTCAATATGAACAAGGTAGTAAAAAGAGAAGTTCGGGGGATTATGTTTGCGTCCTTGCAAAGGATCAAGAAGGCGCAAATTATTCGGATGCTGTTGGGGATCAACTGAGAAGGAAGTACATGGTATAACCTAAAAATCTAAATAAAGAAAGGGTGGAGCAGAAATCTAAGTTCTGCTTTTAAATATTCTTCATAAACTGCCAAGCTACCTGGGGGTGGCCGATCTATTTGTTCTTCGGAGTTCGGGGTGACTAATGCGAAGTCATTTGAGATATTATAATATTTTTTCAGTGTAAGAACCCTATGTTCTATTAAAGAGGTCCTAATGGTGTCTATTCTAACTGATTCGGCTTGGTTCTTCTTCTTCTTCCGAGAAGTAGAACTCTCGGATTCGTTGGTACGATTGGTCTCTAAGATTCTAGCCATGGAAAAAGGAGGACGAAAAAGAAAGATTAACCTGAAAAAGAAGGCAAGGAAGAGAAGAGGCCGACCTGGAGGGAATTCTTTTGCTCCTAAGATGAAGAAACTGAAATTGTGGAAAACCTATTTTCCTGGAGGAGATGGTGCTTATATAGTGGCATTCGACGGTTAAAATTTTTTTCTCGAATGGCCAGATTAATTCTGATTGTGCTACCTGTCCTTGATATCTGATGAAACGACACGACTCTTCGAAAAATCGAAGCGACTATTCATGATCCGACGGTAGACGTATCAATGACGAGATGCTTGCATTTATTCGACGATGATGATCTTTTGGCCTTTGTAAATTTCAAGAATCGCAATAATGGCTGCAGGTTACGGCTGTCAGTTTTATATATCCGCTCCTCCTATCAGAGATCGACATGTCATTATGGCGGTCTGCTCAAGAATATGGACGTCAGTTCAAAAAAAAAAAAAAAAAGAGAGAAAGAAAGTGAAGAAACTTCTGACAACTTTTGACAACTTCCAACATTCATTTAATGATTTTAGAAGTTGGTGGGACTAGTGTTGGGATATGACAGATTTAACCTATTTGTGTTGGATCGATTAGAAATGAACTTGGTTAATCAAGTAACATATCCATGTCCAGGAGGTGCCAAGGCCGATCAATGCCCAAGAAGCACAAGGCCGATCAATGCCCAAGAAGCACAAAGTCGATCAATGCCAAAGAGGTACCAAGACCGATCAATGCTCAAGAGGCACAATACCGATTGATGCCCAAGAGGCACTTAGGCTGACTTAAATGTACAACCGACCGATATCTAAGACTAATTTAATAAGTCAATCCTGGTGTTATGCTGACCAATCTGATAAATTGATCAGAGAAGGTAAACAATGAGGACTACAACAGATAACGATCAATGCACGTGCTAGTCCACTAACGAACTAACCGTTTACAATTTTCTTAGCTGGATTCGGTTAGAATCGTAGCCTATAAATATCGGTGAGCAAGAGGTTTCTGGAGATAAATTAAAAAAAACAGAGAAATTCTCGCACACACCCATAACTCAAATTTTTTCTCAGATCTAATATGTTTACTCTGGATACTGTGACCGACTTGAACGTCGAAGTATCCCCTACCGAAACTTTTCCGGTAGGAGGACTTGCTTGCAGGATTGGAGGATAAATGATTCAGTGATCAAGAGTGTTCACCAGACAATGAAGAGGAGTTAGATCAATTAACTGAAATCATCTTCAACGAATCTGATTCAAGCTTGAACATTATAGTAACCTTGACACAACAAGTTTGACATGGTGATTATTTAAGGGTAACATTGCATCGTCGCTTACTTTGGGCTGTAGACATATAATTAGTACGCAGTACAAGATATTAGACTATAACGGTTACAACGGCAGAAGATTTTACAGAAGATTAATTAATCACGAAACCACTCGATCGGTTGCGATTCTTCTTCAAGACATCGAGTTGCGCCACTTGGGTGGCGTACCCTTTTGTTGAGCCAGCCTTCCCTTGTTGGCATCCATCGGTGTCCCGCGCTCTGCCCCGACCTCACAGTCGTCAACCTTCACCACGTCGGCACTTCCGAACAGGAAAGAACGCCACCTGAAGAAACCCTTCTTCCTCTTCTCCAAGTTAAGCCTGTCCACTTGAGCTTGCAGGGCATGGCACTGGACCTGGAGCCTGGCCACGTCTTCCCTCAGTTTATGCATCTCATTCTGCTGGGCCATGACCTCCCTTTTGGAGGGGACACGGCCTGGAGGTTCGACGGCCGGATTCGGGCTCCGTTGCACACCGAACGACCAACTCCACTCGGTCACCTTGTTGAGCTTGGAGTGCTCCGAGAAGAGGACCTGGATCACGGATCGGACTGGGAGGCGCTCGTTCTGGGCGGCATGGATGGACGCCTCCGAAGACAGCTTCCGAGCGTCGATGAGCTTGCAAAGGGCCTTCCTCTCTTGCTTGCTGGTGTTTGGATGGGCCTGGGGAGGGATTGGTGGGACAACATTAATTGTTAGCAGAAAGGAAATGCTTACCGGACCTCATGGACCAATGATTCGGGCCGAGTACCACGCCACCACGTAGCTACGGCTATGAAATGATTTCCTTTTTTTGCCTCCTGGTATACGGGAATCAGAATTATAAAAGTCCTTAATGGACTCTGTCTACTAGAATATTTATTTCAAATTCTATGGCGATGGAATCTTCTTGGAACCATCCAAATCCTACGGATATGCTGGGCCTTTATTGCTAAATAAGACAAGACCTTAGCTAGGGAACTTTGGTGGCCACATGGAAGATCCACCTACCATTGGCCGTACCTAACTCTGCCAGCTACAATAATTTCGCATTATTTGAGAATATAGAGTCATTTCATTATCAACTTGAAACCCTATCGAACGCTAGACAACGGTGAGATTGGTGTTGGAATTGGGGGTGAGTAGTTAACAAAAAGCTATTTTCTATACAGCGAGGAAGAGCAAACACTGGTCTTAGTTGTCTCATCTTTTCTTGGCTATCCATTTGTTTCCATTTTTCAGAATATGTCAGACAAAGGATAGTAGTCATAGGGTGTGGATGGAGTTCATGATCAGAAACCTAGCCTAACTCCTAGATACGTTTCAATCGGTGCAAGTTTGAATCATATCAAACTTGGGCCCCAAGTGAAGAACTCAATGAGACTGCATCTCAGGTCCGAGTCACCGCACCAAGTAAACCAACCATAGATTTATATAAGATTCACCTTCATTCACACAAATCCACCATTGGATCATGGAATGATCACTTCGAGATTTGTGTAGATGATGTATGGTTTAGTAATTCAAAATGTTTCGAGATCTTTGTCAAAGAACATGAATCATTTTTTCATCTTAGCGTGACAGCAGACAACCAACGCCTCCAGGAATTTACGTTTTTGTCATCGCTCAAAGATGCTATGGGAAAAAGACCAAGTTATAAAAAATTCCAAAGCAAGTTGCCGGGTCACATGCTCAAATCGGGCACCGAGTCCCGAGTCCATTTTCGTCTTCGGGCTATGGGCATGCATGGTCACAGCATGCAGAGTCTCAAAGTTCGTGCACTCTTTTTTTTTTTTTTTAAAAAAAATAATAATTTGGTCTCTCTCCTTTCCCCTCGACAGTAGCAGACAAATCAACGGGACACTAGTTAGTAGTTACCCCGGTCGACGCAAAGCGGGAAAGGTAATTAAGAAAGACCAAGAGTCAAAATGTTAATTGCTCAGCCTCGAGTGAAGCAGACGACAAATAAGGAAAAGACAACAGTTTTTTTTTTTTTTTTTTTGTCTACGTTCGTGATGAATCTGGGAGCCTTTAGAACCGGGTGCCATATAGATGCTAATGACGTGCCGAATAACCTACTCCAATAATTGACGTACTAGCTGTACGGATATCTAATTTGCACAGGCTGTCGGCTTCACATACTTATGGACTGATAATGGTGAGAAAAGAAGATATACTTGCAGCAAAAGGGTGGAAATTCTTTAATTTTAACACAACACGGGTATCCCTGAATCGATCCCATTATCATTCCAGGGAAAAAAGAAAATAAATAAGAACGGGACTGCAGCTGGATTCCATTCAACAGGCGATTTCCGGCGACGTATATTCCGAGAATCACATGGTCAAATCATATCCAGCTTTTCGATGGCCCATGCTGGGTCCATCTAGTGTGGGATCCTACGAGAACAAACAAACGGGCCAGGGATGGCGCTACAGTGACTTATTGGCTTAACCTGGTTGTGCCCAAACACCCAGCTGGCAATACCTACACACCTTAATTTTAATTTCTGGGCCTCCCTCCTACAGCAATACTCACTTCTTGACCGTGCTGTTTTGATTCTGGTTGGGTACATTATTAGTGGGAAAGTCTTCAGAATAACAGGGCTCTCGCTTCGTGATGCATGAATGATTAATATCAAGCCTTCTTATGGTGAGAGAGGGAACTGGGATCATGCGGATTTTAGGTCTTAACCGAAGAAAGAAGGTTTTATATTGCCTCTCTTTTGTGCATTGCAGAACAATCAGTGTTTAAGATGGGAAGAAAAGGCTGGTGCTCAAGCACTAGCCTTCCTCCATGCACCAAGCAATACAGAACTTTTGGTCCAAAACCGAAGTGGATCGAAACCCAGGAAAGGAGGTAGCAACTGGCGACAATGAAGAAATAAAAGGATAGAAAAGAGGCCATTAATCGATCTCACAATCCTAGTGGACGTAAAGTTAAATTTTTAGTGGATATCGCATTTCTGAATGCGATCGAACATGCATACCTTATCTCGGTTACTTCACATGTAGCTACCCTAATACAATATTCAAATAGTTCTTATATATATCCATGTACAGCGAATCCCTTGTATATCTTGTCTAGCACGTGTGGTCAAGGTTTCATGAGTTTGAAAAGGTGGGAATATGCTGGATATCTCTAGGTAGCCAAAGGATAATATTGACATCGGAGTATGGTTTAGCAAGTAAAGAAAAGATATAAGAATGGACGGAAGAAGGAGACATCTGGCAAAAGGTTGGAGGCAAGAATATATATAGTGGCTGCCTGGGAATTGAACATGACAATGTAAGATGCTAGGACCAAATGGCCACCAACAGAATGTATTGGGAAAATGTGAAAAAAAAAAAAAAAAAAAAAAATGCTATGCAGGTTCTCGGTGCATGTAAATAGCATTGATGTTCTTGGAATAACATGGATAAAGTGAAGAATGTATTTGGTCTCAAAAACATCGCACCGTTGCACTACCCTCTAAAAATTATCCCAAAGTGAAACAAGCAAACTAATATGCCCTTACAACAACTTTTTTTTATTTTTTTTCCCGGCTAATGTAAGTAATTTTTGGTCTTTTCAAATAATTTATCCCAAGAGCCCTCTATCAAGGACATCCAACAATTTATCCCAAACAAAGGAGAGCAAGCCACGAGGAACCTGATAATAAAGTGCTTAGACTTGATATGTTATATAAAATGGGTATTTGAACTCAAACCAAGCTCGATAATACACGTTGAGGCTTGTTAATTTGTTTGTTCACGAAAAAAGTTTATTGATCGAACAAGGAGAGTTTCTTTTGTTTTTTCCTACAAGTTCGCCTTAAATATTGGGCTTATGTTTAAACAATATTTAGGGCAGGTTTGCAGCGTTCGCTTCGCAGTCGAACGAGTCTCAAACGAGCCCATTGGGCCGAGCTTTGCCCCTTAATCTACATCAGTGCGAGTTTAGTGGAGCAAGAAGATGTCGACACTCCCCGTGGCGCAAGGATTCCCCCCCCCCACCTCCCTTTTTTTTTTTTTTTTTTGTCCCCATTGTATGATCTGGGGAATTTGGGAGATTCGTGGGTAGGTACTCTTAACAAGCTGCTCACAATGCCCACCCAAAATTTTCCTGTACTATACCAGTCTATATATATATATATATATATACTTGGCATTGGTTACCGAACGAGAAGAAAAAGGTGGGGTGGGGTGGGGTGAGGGCATGAGGATATGTGCAACCCGTGACGCTTGAGCTAATGAATGTATGAATCCACGTACCTTGATGTACGTGTCGATGGCCCGGTACAAGCCGTCGTCGGTCGCCCGCGCGTAGCCCGGCACCGCCTGGGCCATCTCCTCGAACTCCGCCATCGCCAGCCCGGCGTCCATCGCCGCCTCCGCCAGATACGCATCCACCAGCTTCGCCACCTTGGCCAGCGCCGCCGCGCCGCTCCTCGCCACAACCGCCGGACCCTCCTCTGCCCCGACGAACCGCCGCAGCAGCCTCAGCATCAGCCCCACGTCCAGCAGCGTCCCGCACGTGTGGCTGAACGCCGGTATCATCACCTCCCGCAGCGTCGCCTGGTCCAGCTGCCGTCCCGCACGCGCCTCCAGCTCGCTGATACAGCCGGCCTCCGCCCCGACCATGCTCGCCGTTCTCAAGAGCCTCAACAAGAAGTCGCAGGGAACGGCGTCCCTCTCCTGGGGGAGGACACAGACGAGAGTTTCCACGAGGAAGCGCTTCTGGAGCCAGGCGGCGGTGGGGCTCTCGGGTGCCGGGGAGGGATCGGCGGCGCGGCCGGTGGCCAGCTCGGGGAGCCACCGAGAGGCGTAGTGGGAGATGATGGAGCCGAGGAGGTCGGGGCGAAGGCCCTTGGCCTTGATGCCGGCGAGGGTCCGGGCCAGGTGGTCCGGGTCGAGGGTGCCGACGTCGTCGAGCCAGGGCTCGGCCGGGATGAGGTCGGTGGCAGGCAGTGGGAGTTTGTCTTTGCGGTGGAAGGAGGAGTTGGGGCTGCGGGACGGAGGGGACCTCATGGTTGCCCCGTTGGGGTTAAGGATGGTGGGGGTTTTCTTTGGTGTTCCGCCCGCGAGAATGGGATGGGATATGGAAACTGGAAAGGAGGTGGAAGAGAGAGGACTCGTACACGCTGCTCTGATAGCCGCAGCGTTCACGAGCGCTTATGTAATGGCTGAGTAGGAGGAAGAGGACGCGAGTGCACATGCGTGGATAAACCTTGGACGCAAATCAGCAAATGGCAATCATGTCCTCTTAAAACTTTTCTTCCATAAACTTTTTTTTAAAAAAAAAATAAAATAAAATGAGGCAGCTAATTTTATTAACATTATACTCCTTGTTTTTTAGTTAGAGGAGTTTGGCAGGGCCAAAGATTATGTGGCATAAGTTTTGAACCAAAATAATAATAACAATAATAATAATAAGTTGGCAAAATCAAACTGTTATATATTTATAATTGAAAACAAAGATTATGCATTCTAAACAATGCAATACCTGTTAAGAACCGAATGATCCAAAAAAAAAAAAAAGGGACTTTCCTTCCGATCGAAATATCACAAATATCATTTCAATTAGCTAGTCGAATTCTAGTGGTCAGTTAATTTTATTTAGAGAGATTAAGTTTTATTAAGGGATCATCACATCAATGAAGTGAGCAGCTTATTTGTTTGCAACTCGGTCAGGGAGAAATATTGCACAAGTTTATTTCTTATAAAGGTCAAATATTTACTAAGATCTCAAGGGTGCAATGAAACTTGATCCGGCTAGGCAAATGCAATCAAAGTAATTAAAGGTCAGGTATCGCTTAAAATACTACAGCGCGCACCAGCCCACACGGCACCATGTAACAGGACTCTGTTAGGTTCGTGATATATTATTTCAGCGTTTCTTTAACCGTTGAGAAGATAAAATGAACAAAAATATGAACCAAGAGAGGACAGAGATGGAGAGCAACTTGTTTGGAGGTTGAGGCGGTGGACAGGGCAAGACGAGACAAGCCCAATTAATGTATTATTCCTTCTGTGCATCCTCTAGTGTACAAGGTCACTTGTCACTCTATGAAGGCCACACTCATCAAAAGTGGTACCAAGGGGAAAAGAGGCTTCTTCTAAAGCAAGATGGTGCCCATCAAATGTTCGTGAATAGAGCCAACTAAAAGACAGCTGCACCGTGTCCACGGTACGTGGATCCTTAATTTTCACTCTCTACTGATTAGGATTTACGGACAACGACCGGGCTCGCATGGTGATGCAACAAATTAAACGCTGGCCTCACCGTGTAGCCGTCGAGGCCGGTGCATGGCCCGGAAATGGATGAGAAAATTTTTCCTTGAAAGGTGTAATATTTAGAGAAAGTGCAACATGATTTCGCACCCCGAGTAACCGAGATAAAAGATACGTATCGTAAAAGTGAACGCCGGCTTTATCTGTTTGTACGTTGTACTGGTTGGGGGAAAACTTCTATCGGTATGCATTTGGCTTGTGCGACCGAGACAACGCCGGACACAAGCTTGGCCTGAATCAGCTTTTGCTCTATGTGCTGGATCTGGACGCAACCCATTTACTCAAATGCAGTTGTGGTCGGGCAAGGTATAAATCAGGTCACAAATTAGAAGATCAGCCATATCTATCTCTTCAACTATATAATTATTTATTTTTTTAAAAAAATATAAATAATGAGCTAGGTATATATGGAAAAGACAACGGTGCTGTTGTTCGTGGCAGTGTCAGTAAAATGATGGTGCTGTTGTTTCGTGGCAGTGTCAGTAAAATGATGGTTATGGAGATGGAGACGACAATGATAATATGATGGTATCTGCGGTATAATGATAGCAACAGCGATAATACGATATAAACGGTGACGATAGTGAAGATAATGGTTGCAGTGGACTCCGCAATTTTGATAAGTGCAAAAATGACAGCAGTAGCAATTGTATTGATGTATGATAAAAAAATAAATTTTTATATCAACAAATAATAAAAATAAAAACTTTATTATTATTTTTGTAAAAATAGAAAAAATTAAATTTTAAAATATGAATATAAAATAATAAAATTAAATATATTTTATATCTTAATTTTTATGATTTTATTTTTTAAAAAAAAATAAAAGTGCGGCCTTTGCAAGAGGTTGACCAAGCATAAATAGGCTTATACAGGCTATGTCCAGGGACAAGAAGTGCCAACTTGAACTATACCACATCTGACTTGAATGGACTAGTTTAACCATAACATGAGGCATGTTGATGATTTCTAAGTTTGATGGCATGCTTCTTGTAAAACTTCTTGTTGATGCTGAATCCCCGTCGACCGAATGGAGTAGCTCGCTCGTCGATTCGCCATCGATGGGAGCCTGCAAAACAACTTCCCTGACTGAAATTTTTTCGGTAGGGGACACTCCGATGCTAAAGTCAGCAAGAATTCAGGCAGCAGAATGGAGAATTCGAGAGTAGAGAATGATGAGAAGAAGGAAGAAGATGGCTCAAGTTTGCTCAGAGTTAGCTTAGCTTAGCCTAGTTTAGCTTACATGAATGTCCCCTCTTACTAGTATTTATAGGCATAAGTATAACTACTTATGATTATGGGAGTTAATTAGGAAAACTTCATCATAACAGTAAGTAGTGGCGGTCAGAAAATCAATTATTTGACCATGTGGGTGGTTACAACAACCAGAACAACCTTTAACCGTTTCAGGTTGAATGATTGCTCTGAAGTTGTAAATGCATTTAGGGAAAGTTCGAAGTAAAGCTATCAACCTCTTCAGATGGCCTTCCTTGGAAGGGCCTGAGGGAATGTTAGCTGTATGCTTCGGACATCCCTCATAGAAATGAATAATGAAAACAAGTAACTACTTACTATAGTGTCGAAGAGATGATAATATTCTAAAGGCATAGCCTTCGGATCAAGCTGAAGACACGAAGTCGAAGGAAAGAATAATAGGCATACTCTTCGTATCAAGCTGAAGATATGAAGCTGAAAGAATATAATCAATAGGTTTACTTCTTCGGACCAGGTTCTTCGGACCATGCTGAAGATACGAAGCCGAAAGAATAATCAATAGGCTTACTTCTTCGAACCAAGTTCTTCGGACCAAGCTAAAGATACGAAGCCAAAGGAACATGGTCAATAGGTTTGCTTCTTCAGACCAGGATGAAGATACGAAGTCGAAGGATAGAGTAACATATCAACGTATTTTTCGGACCAGGCCCAAGCGTACTCTTCGGACCGTGCTTAAAGAGATTTCTTTTAGTACATTGGTTCAGCCTATAGACCGAAAAATTTGAAATTGGCTCGATTGATGGACCAGTAATCATTTTATATTGAGTCGGATTATCATAACAGATGCCTCCCACTTCTAAGTTCGAAATAATTTTATTTCGAAAATGGGAGTACCGGAATTTATCGTTTATACTCCAAAGACATTTCAAATTTTTCAAAGACATATTTCAAACCTTTAGGCCGAAGATGTAAAGCCGAAGGAAAATAATATATTTTAAAGGCATATTCTTTGGATCAGGCCGAAGATGTGAAGCCAAAAGAAAGAATAATATACTTCAAAGGCATATTCTTTGGATCATGCCGAAGATGTGAAGCCGAAGGAAAGAATAATATACTCCAGACTTAAAGTAACACTAAGTCCTCGGACTTAGAATAATTCTGAATGATTCTGAGATTTTTAGACTTCAGATTTAAAATATCACTAAGTCTTCGGACTTAGGATGATTATGAATGATTCTGAGATTTTAAAATTTCAGATTTAAAATAATACTAGGTCTTCGACTTAGGATGATTCCAAACAATTCTAAGATCTTGAGAAGAATATATCAAGTCTTCAGATTTTAAATAACACTAAGTCTTCGGACTTAGGATAATTCTGAACAATTCTGAGATCAAGTATTTAGATATAAAATAACACTAAGTCTTCGGACTTAGGATAATTCTGAACAATTCGGAGATCTTGAGAAGAATATATTAAGTCTTTAGATTTTAAATAACACTAAGTCTTCGGACTTAGAATAATTTTGAGATCAATTCTTCAAATTCAATATAATATTAAGTCTTCGGACTTGAAAATATACTAAGTCTTCAGACTTAGAATAATTCTGAATGATTATGAGATCTTGAAATTTCAAATTTAAAATAACACTAAGTCTTTCGGACTTAGGATAATTTCAAATAATTCTGAGATCTTGAGAAGAATATATCAAGTCTTCAGATTTTAAATAATACTAAATCTTTGGACTTAGAATAATTCTGAGATCAAGTCTTCAGTTATAAAATAAAATTAAGTCTTTGGACTTAGAATAATTCTGAATGATTCTGAGATCTTAAGATTTCAGATTTAAAATAATATTAAGTCTTTCAGACTTAGGATGATTCCGAACAATTCTGAGATATTGAGAAGAATATATCAAGTCTTCAGATTTTAAATAATATCAAGTCTTCGGACTTAGGATAACTGAATAATTCTGAGATCAATTCTTCATATTCAATATAATATCAAGTCTTCGAATTTGAAAATATACTAAGTCTTCAGTCTTAGAATAATTCTGAATGATTCTGAGATCTTGAGATTTCAGATTTAAAATAATACTAAGTCTTTCGGACTTAGGATGATTCTAAATAATTCCAAGATCTTGAGAAGAATATATCAAGTCTTTATATTTTAAATAATACCAAGTCTTCGAACTTAGGATAATTCTGAACAATTCTGAGATCAAGTCTTCAGATATAAAATAATACTAAGTCTTCGGACTTAGGATAATTTTGAACAATTCTGAGATCTTGAGAAGAATATATCAAGTTTTCAGATTTTAAATAATACTAAGTCTTCAGACTTAGAATAATTCTGAGATCAATTCTTCAGATTCAATATAATATCAAGTCTTCGGACTTGAAAATACAATAAGTCTTCGGACTTAGAATAATTCTGAATGATTATGAGATCTTGAGATTTCAGATTTAAAATAATACTAAGTCTTTCGGACTTAGGATGATTCCAAATAATTTTGAGATCTTGAGAAGAATACATCAAGTCTTCATATTTTAAATAACACTAAGTCTTCGGACTTAGGATAATTCTGAACAATTCTGAGATCAAGTCTTCAGATATAAAATAATACTAAGTCTTCGGACTTAAAATAATTCTGAATGATTCTGAGATCTTAAGATTTCAAATTTAAAATAATACTAAGTCTTTCGGACTTAGGATGATTCCGAATAATTCTAAGATCTTGAGAAGAATATATCAAGTCTTCAGATTTTAAATAACACAAAGTCTTCGGACTTCGGATAACTGAATAATTCTGAGATCAATTCTTCATATTCAATATAATATCAAGCCTTCGAACTTAAAAATATACTAAGTCTTTGGACTTAGAATAATTCTGATTTGAAACAAGATAGACCATGCGGGTCATCCTTGTTTTTATAAGAAATGAAACAGGCTGATTAAATCTTGGCATTTTTCAGGATAGATCGCATGGATTATCCTTATGCCTTTAGTTAAAGATTAAGATAGGCTGATCAGGCCCACCTCGATATTTTGTAGAGTAGATCATGAAAATCATCCTCATGCCTTTTAGATAAAGAATTAAGACAGGCTGATCATACCCACCTCGGTACTTCGTAAGGTAGATCACAGAGATCATCCTTATACCTTTTTGGTTAAGATAGGCTAGTTAGGCCCAACTCGGTACTTCGTAAGGTAGATCACGGAAATCATCCTTATGCCTTCAAAGAAAAAAAATTAAGACAGGCTGGTCAAGCCCACCTCGGCACTTCGTAAGGTAGATCACGAAGATCATCCTTATGCCTTTTAAAATAAGATAGGCTTCAGTGAGCCTTCCCTTGAGCTTCAGTGGATCCTAATAAGATTGGCTTTGGGCCTTTTAGGCATTTGATCGACCTTTAAAAAGTCATCAGCTTTGAAAAAGATATCGATCTTCAAGAATACTTCGGCCTTTAAGAAGTCATCAGCCTTCAAGAATACATCGTACTTTAAGAAGTCATCGGCCTTTGAAAGTACATCAGACTTTAAGAAGTCATCGGACTTCAAGAGTACATCGGACTTTAAGAAGTCATCGACCACTAGAGTTCCTTCAAAACAAAAATCCTGACTGGAAATCCTCCAGTGGGAGACATTCCCACGCCCAAGTCACTAGATTTCGGACAATAAAATGGAGAACTCAATGAAAGAGGTCAGAGTGACATGATGGCTTACCTCAAAGGTCTTCTCTTACCTTTTCTCAAGGTTGTCCAATCATCGGATTTCTTGATACCAGCAAATACTTGCATATTTGTTGGATGAGGCAGGACGAAATTCTAGCTAAATGGCAAGTCTGATAGTCCTTGGATCAATTTACTCGTTCCAGGTGCAGAATCTCTGGAAGAAACAAAGGGAGAATGCTTGGTTCTCTTCTTCCCGTTGTGATCATCCATGCGTTATATTGGCAATGAAGCATTTTGACTTTGAGATGATTGGATCCGTGAAGAACTTGGAGTGAGTTCCCGATGTCAATCCTCCCTCCCTTCAATTTGATGGCTAGGTTGTGAGATGGGTGGAGGGCACTGCCTTTGAACAGCAGTCTCCATCAACATTGGAGGTGGCATGCTATCATCCACCGGTGGGTTATTTGGCTGAGAAATAGGTTGCATCCTTGCTTGTAGAAGCGTTCTGGATCTTCTCTTTCACCTTTTTTGCTTTGCAAAAATTCTCTTTCAACTAGAGGAAACAAATCTCCTCTTCACCATGTTTGCTTTGCAGAAATTCTTTTTCAACTAGAGGAAACAGATATTCCTCTTCACCATTTTTGCTTTGCAGAAATTCTCTTTTAACTAGAGGAAACGGATCTTCCTCTTCACCATTTCTTCTTTGGCGAAGTTCTCCTTTAACCAGAGGAAACATATCTTTTCCTACCTGGTGCGCCAATCTGTTGACGCTGAATCCCCACCAATCGGATGGAGTAGCTCGCCTATCGATTCACCGTTGATGGGAGCCTGCAAAACAACTCCCCTGACCAGGATTTTTTTGGTGAAGCACACTCCAATTCCAAAGTCAGCAAGAATTCAGGCAACAGAATGGAGAACTCGAGAGCAGAGAATGGTGAGAAGAAAGAAGAAGATGGCTCAAGTTTGCTCATAGTTAGCTTAGCTTACCTGAGTGTCCCCTCTTACCAGTATTTATAGGCATAAGTGTAACTACTTACGGTTATGGGAGTTAATTAGGAAAATCTCCTCATAACAGGAAGTAGTGGCGATCAGAAAATCAGTTATTTGACCATGTGGATGGTTACAACAACCAGAACAACCTTTAACCATTTCAGGTGAAGGATTGCTCTGAAGCTGTAAATGCATTTAGGAAAAGTCCGAAGTGAAGCTATCAACCTCTTCAGATGGCCTTCCTTGGAAGGGCCTGAGGGAATGTTTGCTGTATGCTTCGAACATCCATCTTAGGAATGAATAATGAAAACAAGTAACTACTTACTGTAGTATCAAAGAGATGAAAATATTCCAAAGGCATAGTCTTCAGATCAAGCTGAAGACACGAAGTCAAAGAAAAGAATAATAGGCATACTCTTCGTATCAAGCTTAAGATATGAAGTCGAAAGAATATAATCAATAGGTTTACTTCTTCGGACCAGGCTAAAGATACGAAGCTGAAAGAATAATCAATAGGCTTACTTCTTCGGACCAAGTTCTTCGGACCAAGCTGAAGATACGAAGCCGAAGGACCATAGTCAATAGGCTTGCTTCTTCAGACTAGGCTGAAGATACGAAGTCGAAGGATAGAGTAACATATCAGACGTATTCTTCGGACCAAGCCCAGGCGTACTCTTCGGACCATGCTTAAAGAGATTTCTTGTAATGCATTGGTTCAGCCTATAGATCGAAAAATTTGAAATTGGCTCGACTGATGGACCAATAATCATTTTATATTGAGTTGGATTATCATAACACTTCTCATCACAAATTTGTACTAATATGGAGGGACTTACCTACAAAAACCCTGCAGTTCTATGGGGTTTTTGTACGTTGTCCTCTCTTCATTATGTCAAACTAATTCCTTTATGCCAGGGACTAATTCAAACATAACAAGTGAGATTTATTTATAATTTGTAATTTTGTTAGGAATTGCCTTATAATAGTTATGGCATCAAGTTTGAGCTAGTTTCTGCACTCTAGTGCTGGGACCAGTTCGGATATAAAGAGCGGCATCTATATTGGTCCTCGCATGCTCGGTGCTTGGACTAATTTTTTTTTTTAATTTGATAAAACAAAGTATTCATATAGATCTATGGATATAATCAACAAAATTAGAAAATAATATACTCCTAAATTAGCCCAAGATAGATTTCATATAAGTCCAAATCAAATCACTGGAATGCTGCGGAGCAAACTAGGTGACCTAATCAATAGCCAAGTTTACCTTGCAATAAACATGCTAGATGACCAATGAAGCAACACCACCAAATAGGAATCCAATATTCTGCAGCAGAGAATCAGTGATATTTTTCTTGGTATGGGACTAAATCCAGCCAATAACAGTAGAAGAGTCACCCTCAATCACCAATCGATCAGCTCGAAGGGAACGTCTTGTATAGACAATGCCTGCTCAAACAACTCGTAGCTTAGCCTCTGGAATCGAGAGCCCAAAAGGTTGATTCCTACTTGCTACCACCAATCTGAAATCAGGTCCTTTGATAACAAAGCACGCTCCTCTAATAATGCCCATAATATTGCCGTCAAAGCTGACCTTGAGGAAGGTCAGGGGAAAGAGCTCTCAAAATATAAAAACCCTACGAGTTGCTATGTGAGTAATGCGGGGATCCCAAGAATCCGACATCCTCATGATCAAATCAGCGGACTTCAAGTGTGTCATCTCAGCTACATGAGTCAAGGCTCGTTCCAAGATGAACCAAACAAAAAACCTTTTCGACTCAAATACCTAGTTGTTCCTCGATAGCCAAATATGGTAAGCCACATATACTCTCCGCATACCCCGAATCCTGGTCGTCTCTGACTCCATGCCAATCTTCAGGCTTTGAAGAAAGAGCTAAGTAGGACTATCTTGATCCCAAACGAAAGGCCAACCATCCTCCAAATCTACACATCTCTCGAATAGTAGAAAAGGTCATGATCTACTGTTTCCTCCTCAAAGTCACAATAAGGGCAGGTAGCAGGAAGAGGCACACCTCTCCCTCAAAACTGATCTAATAGGAAGACAGTCTCATGCCAATTTCCAAAAGAACAAGCTGACCCTCGGATGAACTCCCATCCTCCAAATTCAAGCTACATCTAGTCTCCGAGTTGGTGTCTCCCAAAACATCGCATACAGATCTTTTGCCCTCACCCTTTGCCTACAGGAGGATCTCCACACTCACATCATGAGCATCATGGATAGGCACTATAATAGAAAGGACTCTACTAGCGAGTCAGGGCCAAACAGGTGGGCAAAAAGATTGGCATGCCACCCACACCCTCAGAATGTAGTAGATCTACAATCCTCAAGGACTCTCAAACCTCCATGCTAACAAAAGTAGGCCACTATTCAGAGGGAGATTAGCTATCCAAGTATCATGATAGAAATTAGCAGTAAGCCCATCTCCAACTATCCAGCGAGTCTGGGTTATAACCCCCCTTGCATGGCTATATATTTTCCTCCACGTAATTGAACTGCTTCGAGGAGGACAAATCCCATCAAGTACCATCCATGAGCCGTACTTGGCCTTCTTAAAGATGATGCCATCTGCAAAGTAGAAGATATTGGTAAAGTTTAAATCAAATCTAATACAAATACTATGGTGACTCAAGATAATGTTCGATATATTCCTCAATTGAAAGGAACCTTCTCTCGATGCATGCCCTTGATAGTACAGGTTTCAAGGGAAGATAGGGTAGAGGATCTATAACTATTAGTAAAGGAGCATTGACTCTATTGAAAGATAAACTGAGTAGCACCCTTTACTATCTGGATTGCAGTACAATAATTAGACAGGCTTCAGCAGTACAATTTTTTATTGAGTAGTTGACATAGTTACGGTACCAGAGGTTGGGCCATATATCAGATAAAGATTTACAAGAGTTGAGAAGACGTGGCCTGCTAAATGGTCATAAGGTTGGTGCATTTGGATTCTGTGAGCATTGTGTATTTGAAAAATAACACAGAATTAGCTTCTCTACAAGTGTACACAAGATAATAGATATATTGGATTACGTTCATTCTGATATAGGGAAACTTGTCCTACTTACATCCATGGATGGATCCAGGTACTTACTCATATTTATTGATGACTATTCCTGGAAAGTCTGGATATATACTATCAGGAACAAGAGTGATATGTTTAACACATTCAAAAAATGGAAGGCTAAGGTCAAGAGATAGACCGAGAGGAAGGTGAAAACCTTCCGAATTGATAATGGAATGAAGTTTTGCTATACAAAGTTTGGTAACTTTTGTAAGTCAGCAGGCATTGTCAGACATAGGATCACAATAAGTACATCTCAGCAAAATGGTGTGACAAAATGCATGAATCGTACGCTATCAGAGAGGGTCAGATCTATACTATCTAATTTTGATTTAAGTCAAGATTTTTGGATAGATATTGCACACATAACTTGCTATATTATAAATTGATCTCCAACATCAACGTTAAGCATGAAGACTCCAAAAGAAATACGGACAAGAATATCTGTAGACTATTTAGTGCTTAAAGTCTTTAGATATCCAATTTATGCACATGTCAGAGATGGAAAGTTGGATCCTAGAGCTAAGAAATGCATATTTTTTAGATACATATATGGGGTGAAGGGTTATAGACTTTGGTGCATAAAGCCTAGATTCCAAGATTTTCTAGTCAACAGGGATATAACTTTTCGTGAGATAGCCACTCCTTCACGATAGATACAATATAGTTCTTTATAGAAAGATCAGGTTCATGGTCAGTAGGATAAGACTATTGTGGACATTGATCAGATTGTTAGATGATTGCAGCAGTAACCAAATAGAGATACTCATATTTAGAATGAGTAGTGTTATGATAATCCGGTTTAATATAAAATATTGAACCAGCCCATCTGTTGAGCCAATTTTAAATTTTTGGTCTATTAGCTGAATCAATGCACTAAAGAAAATCTCTTTGGTACGGTCCGAAGAATATGCCTACGGGATGTTATTATTTTCTTCGGCTTCGTATCTTCAGCCTGGTCCGAAGAATATACCTACGGAATGTTATTATTTCCTTCGACTTCGTATCTTCAGCATGGTCCAAAGAGTATGTCTACGGGATGTTATTATTTCCTTCGGCTTCGTATCTTCAGCCTGCTCCGAAGACTATGCTTACGGGATGTTATTATTTCCTTCGGCTTCGTATCTTTAGCCTGGTCCGAAGACTATGCCTTGAAATATTTTCATCTCTTCAACACTATAGTAAATAGTTGTTTTCCTTGTTCACTCTAAATGGATGTGTCCGAAGCATAAAACTAACATTTCCTCGAGCCATCCCAAGGAAGGCCCTCCGAAATACTAGCTATATCTACTTTGGACACTCTCTAAAAGGAGTATATCTAAAACTTTTGGACAGTCTTTCAACTTAAAATGGTTAAAGGCTGTTTCAGTTATAACCACCCACATGGTCGAATAACTAATTTTCTGACTACCACTACTTACTGTTATGAGGAGGTTTTCCTGACTAACTCCCATAACCGTAAGTAGTTACACTTATGTCTACAAATACTGGTAAGAGGAAACACTCAGGTAAGCTAAGCTAGGCTAAGCTAAGCTAACTCTAAGCAAACTTAAGCCTTCTTCTTCCTTCTTCTCACCATTCTCTGCTCTCGAGTTCTCCATTCTGCTGCCTGAATTCTTGCTAACTTTGGCATCGGAGTGTCCCCCACCAGATAAATTTCGGTCAGGGGAGTTGTTTTGCAGGCTCCCATCGACGGCGAACCGGCGAGCGAGCTACTCCATCCGATCGGCGGGGATTCAGCGTCAACAGATTGGTGCACTATGTAGGAGAAGATCTGTTTCCTCTTGTTGAAGGAGAATTTCTGCAGAGCAAAAATGGTGAAGGGGAAGATCTGTTTCCTCTGGTTGAAGAAGAATTTTTGCAGAACAAAAATGGTGAAGGAGAAGATCTGTTTTCTCTAGTTGAAAGAGAATTTCTACAAAGCAAAAATGGTGAAGGGAAAGATCTGTTTCCTTTGGTTGAAGGAAAATTTTTGCAAAGCAAAAATGGTGAAAGAAAAGATCTAGAAAGCTTCTACAAGCAAAGATCAACCCATTTCTCAGCCAAACAACCCACCAATGGATGATAGCATGCTACCTCCAATGTTGATGGAGACTGCTGTTCAAAGGTAGTGTCCTCCACCCATCTCACAACCCAGCCATCAAACTGAAAGGAGAGAAGATCGACATCGGGAACTCACTCCAAGTTCTTCACGGATCCAATCATCTCGAGGTCATAATGCTTCACTGCCAGAACAATGCATGGATGATCATAATAGGAAGAAGAGAACCAAGTGTTCTCCCTCTGTTTCTTCCAGAAACCTGCACCTGGAACAGTCAGGCAAAAAAAATGAACTTTGAGTTTGAAGGCCAAGATGGTCCCTCAGATCGGATGCCAAATCAGCAACATCACTGTCCGCGTCAGCTCCATACCGCTGGAGCTGTGCCATCCCATCGGAACAGTGCCGCATGGGACCGTGCTGCCTGGTCCCATGCCTTACTCGAACTATGTCGTCTGCCTCTACTAAAGCCCATCTTATCAGGGCCCATGAAGGTAGAGGGAGGATGGAATTTTGTTCATCCTATAAAATGGAAGAGCCAATGATGCTTCCACATCAATTCTTTGCATATAGTAAATTGATCCAAGGACTATCAGACTTGCCATTTGCTAGAATTTTGGTCAGCCTCATCCAACAAATCTGTAAGTAATTGCTGGAATCAAGAAATCCGATGACTGGACAACCTTGTGAAAAGGTAAGAGGAGACCTTTGAGGCCGATAACTTCTTAAAGTCTGATGTACTCTTGAAAGCCAATGACTTCTTAAAGTTTGATGTATTCTTGAAGGCCGATGAATTCTTAAAGTACGATGTATTTTTGAAGGCTGATGACTTCTTAAAGTACGATGTATTCTCAATGGCCGGTGACTTCTTAAAGGTCGATGTATTCTTGAAGGCCGATGACTTCTTAAAGGTCGAAGTATTCTTGAAGATCGATATCTTCTTCAAAGCTGGTGACTTTTTAAAGGTCGATCAAATGCCCAAGAGGCCCAAAGCCAATCTTATTAGGGCCCACTGAAGCCCAAGGGAAGGCTCACTGAAGTCCAAGGGAAGGCTCACTGAAGCCTATCTTATTATAAAAGGCATATGGATGATCTCCGTGATCTACCTTACGAAGTGCCGAGGTGGGCTTGACCAGCCTGTCTTAATCTTTTTTTTTTAAAAAGGCATAAGGATGATCTCTGTTATCTACCTTACGAAGTGCCGAGGTGGGTTGACCAGCCTATCTTAATCTTTTTTCTTTGAAGGCATAAGGATTATCTCCGTGATCTACCTTACGAAGTGCGGAGTTGGGCCTAACTAGCCTATCTTAACCAAAAAGGCATAAGGATGATCTCCGTGATCTACCTTACAAAGTACCGAGATGGGCATGATCAGCTTGTCTTAATTCTTTTTCTAAAAAGCATGAGAATGATCTCTGTAATATATTCTACAAAAATACTGAGGTGGGCTTAATCAGCCTATCTTAATCTTTAACTAAAGGGTATAAGGATGATCCATGCGATCTATCCTGAAAAATGCCAATGTCTAATCAACCTATTTCACTCTCCAAAAAATAGGGATGACTCACGTGGTCTATCTTGTTTCAGATCAGAACTAACCTAAGTTCGAAGACTTGATAACCTAAGTTCGAAGACTTGATATTATTATCTGAAGACTTGGTATTTTTTCAATCTCAGTTATTCTCAACTATCCTAAGTCCGAAGACTTAGTGTATTTTCAAGTTCAAAGACTTGGTATTATTATTTGAAAATCTGATTTCTCAAGATCAGGATTACTCATTTATCCTAAGTCCGAAGACTTAGTGTATTTCAAGTCCAAAGACTTGGTATTATTATTTAGAAACCCGATTTCTCAAGATCAGGATTACTCATTTATCCTAAGTCAGAAGACTTAGTATATTTTCAAGTTCAAAGACTTGGTATTATTATATGAAAACTTGATTTTTCAAGATCAAGATTATTTATTTATCCTAAGTCGAAGACTTAGTGTATTTTCAAGTTTGAAGACTTGGCATTATTATCTGAAGACTTAGAATTATTTTTTCAGTCTCAGAGTTATTTAGCTATCCTAAGTCTGAAGACTTAGTATATTTTCAAGTCCGAAGACTTGGTATTATTATCTAAAGACTTGGAATTATTTCTTCAAAGTCTCAGAGTTATTTAGTTGTCCTAAGTCTGAAGACTTAGTATATTTTTAAGTCCGAAGACTTGGTATTATTATCTGAAACTTGATATTTCTTCAGTCTCAGTTATTCAGCTGTCCTAAGTCCGAAGACTTAGTATATTTTCAAGTTCGAAGACTTAGTATTATTTCAAGTCTGAAGACTTGGTATTATTATTTGGAAACCTGATTTCTCAAAATCAGAATTACTCATTTATCCTAAGTCCGGAGACTTAGTATATTTTTAAGTCTGAAGACTTGGTATTTGGAAACCTGATTTTTCAAGATCAGGATTACTCATTTATCTTAAGTCCGAAGACTTAGTATATTTTCAAGTCCAAAGACTTGGTATTATTATATGAAAACTTGATTTCTCAAGATCAAGATTATTCATTTATCCTAAGTCCGAAGACTTAGCGTCTCCAAAGACTTGGCATTATTATCTGAAGACTTGAAATTATTTCTTCAGTCTTAGAGTTATTCAGCTATCCTAAGTCCGTAGACTTAGTGTATTTTCAAGTCCGAAGACTTGGTATTATTATCTGAAGACTTGAAATTATTTCTTCAAAGTCTCAGAGTTATTCAGCTATCCTAAGTCCGAAGACTTGGTATATTTTCAAGTCCGAAGACTTGGATTATTATCTGAAGACTTGGTATTTTTTCAGTCTCAGTTATTCAGCTGCCCTAAGTCTGAAAACTTAGTATATTTTCAAGTTCAAAGACTTAGTATTATTTCAAGTCCGAAGACTTGGTATTATTATTTGAAAACCTGATTTCTCAAGATCAGGATTACTCATTTATCCTAAGTCCGAAGACTTGGTATTTGGAAACCTGATTTCTCAAGATAGGATTATTCATTTATCCTAAGTTCGAAGACTTAGTATATTTTCAAGTTCAAAGACTTGGTATTATTATTTGAAAACCTGATTTCTCAAGATCAGGATTATCCATTTATCCTATGTCCGAAGACTTAGTGTATTTTAAAGTCTGAAGACTTGGTATTATATCTGAAGACTTGACCAGAATTGTTCAAAATTATTCTAAGTCCAAAGACTTAGTGTTATTTTATATCTGAAGACTTGATCTCATAATTGTTTAGAATTATCCTAAGTCCGAAGACTTAGTGTTATTTCAAGTTCGAAGACTTGGTATTATCATCTTCAGACTGTTTTCTAAGTCTCAGGATTAGTCTCAATTATTCTAAGTCTGAAGACTTAGTATTATTTTATATCTGAAGACTAAATCTTAGAATTTTTCAGAATTATCCTAAGTCTGAAGACTTAGTATTATTTTATATTTGAAGACTAAATCTCAGAATTGTTCAGAATTATCCTAAGTCTGAAGACTTAGTATTATTTTATATCTGAAGACTTGATCTCAAAATTGTTCATAATTATCCTAAGTCTGAAGACTTAGTATTATTTTATATCTGAATACTTGATCTCAGAATTGTTCATAATTATCCTAAGTCCGAAGACTTAGTGTTATTTTATATCTGAAGACTTGATCTCAGAATTGTTCAAAATTATCCTAAGTCTGAAAACCTAGTGTTATTTTATATCTGAAGACCTGGAATTTTCTTTTTAAGATCTCAAAATTACAATTATCCTAAAAAACTATGGATCGCCTTCAATTGGTGCATCTTCAGTTTGTATAAGGTTGATCGGATTTTCGGCTACCGTCGTATCTTCTTCAGCTATGGTAGGTACTTCGGAAATATCTTTCGAAGGTTCAGGCTCCTCCGTTTCTTATAAACAACAAATTTTGGTACTCCCATTTTCGAAATAAAATTATTTTGAACTTGGGAGTAGGGGGCATCTGTTATGATAATCCGGTTTATTATAAAATATTGAACCAGTCCATTTATTGAGCCAATTTTAAATTTTTGGTATATTAGCTGAATCAATGCACTAAAGAAAATCTCTTTGGAACGGTCCGAAGAGTATGCCTACGGGATGTTATTATTTCCTTCGGCTTTGTATTTTCAGCCTGGTCCGAAGACTATGCCTTCAAATATTTTCGTCTCTTCGATGCTACAGTAAGTAGTTGTTTTCTTTGTTCACTCCAAAGGGATGTATCCGAAGCATAAAACTAACATTTCCTCGAGCCATCCCAAGGAAGGCCCTCCGAAATACTAGTTATATCTACTTCGGACACTCTCTAAAAGGAGTATATCTGAAACTTTTGGACAGTCTTTCAACTTAAAATGGTTAAAGACTGTTTCAGTTGTAACCATCTACATGGTCTAATAACTAATTTTTTGATCGCCACTACTTACTATTATGAGGAGGTTTTCCTAACTAACTCCCATAACCGTAAGTAGTTACATTTATGTCTAGAAATACTGGTAAGAGGAGATACTCGGGTAAGCTAAGCTAGGCTAAGCTAAGCTAACTTTGAGCAAACTTGAGCCTTCTTCTTCCTTCTTCACACCATTCTCTGTTCTCGAGTTCTCCATTCTGTTGCCTGAATTCTTGCTAACTTTGGCATTGGAGTATCCCCCACCGGATAAATTCTAGTCAGGGGAGTTGTTTTGCAGGCTCCCATCGACGGCGAACCGGCAGGCAAGCTACTCCATCCGGTCGGCAGGGATTCAGCGTCAACAAGTAGTAATAGTAGATAGATGCAGAAATATACACCCAGGAAGAGGTTGCCATATAAGATCATAATCAAGATAATAGTATTGCCATTCAAAGATCCAGGCATCGGATCAAAGTTGAGATGGGCACTGGGTCGGGCCGCCTAGGGCCGGCATGGCCCGGCAAGAAGCGGGTCGTGCCTGGCACGGCTTGCTTGCTACAGTAACGGACCGTGCCAGGCCCGGCTTATAATAGGGGGCCAGGCCAGGTTTAGGATTTTTGGCACGCGGGCCAAGCCCGGCACGACCCATAAGGGCTTGAGCTAGCACGATTCATGGGCCAGGCACAGCCTGGCCCCCTTAAAATAAATAAAAATAAAATTTTTTATTTATAAAAAATATTTTATAATAAATTAAAAAAAATGTTGGAAACTAATAATTTATTAATATAAAGCTACCTTAATGGTGGGGGGTTTGGTATAGGCCCCTACTAGTTTATTAATTTAAATCAAAATGGTACATGAAAGGAGGGAGGCTAGGCCTGACCTCTAGAATATAATAAGAAAGGAGAAAAAAATAGAGATGACTTACTTTAACAATTTAAAAAATAAAAATGTATAATTACAAAAATTAAGAATTAAAAATAAATGATCAAAATCTTACTAATCCTCAGTAATGTTTGTATCATCATTGATACGGCAGAAAGCTGACGTGTGACCCCTATCAGATGCCATGTCAAGAAAGCTACCATGGTGGACACTCCATCTCGGATTCCTTTGTCGAGCTGAGCTCCCTTGATCCGTCGAAGCCGAGCTCCATCCTCCGCCAGGTCGGCACCCACAAGCCCGGGTCGCCTAGGCCGGAGCCGAGTGACCTCCTTCACCAGATCGAGCCCCTCCGAGGCTGAGCCCCCCTTGGATCGGAGTCGAGCTCAGCCCTCCTCCGCCAGGCCGAGCCCCTCAGAGGCTGAGCCCTCTGGGCAGAGGTCGCGTACCGACCTCCTCCGCCAGATCGAGCCCCTCTGAGGTCGAGCCCCCTAGGGCGGAGTCGAGCTCGACTCTCCTCCGCCAGGTTGAGCCCCTCCGAGGCCGAGCCCTCCTCCACCGGGTCGAGCCCCTCCGAGGTCGAGCCCCCTGGACCGGAGTTGAGCCCAGCTCTCCTCCACTAGGTCGAGCCCCTCGGAGGTAGAGCCCCCCAGGCCGGAGCTGAGTCCCAGCTCTCCAGTTCGGCAACCTCCTCGGACAACACCGCCGGCCACCAAAGGAGCGGAGCCACCTCCTCAGGGCACCGGCGGGTCACTCGAGGACTATGAAGAAGCACCCATCAAATCATAATAACTGCCTGCGGATGCCACTTACACCAGGAGAGGGAGAAGCTCCCCCAATCAAAACACTGCCAGGCTTCCTGGAATGGAGCGACCAGAAGGAATGTCAGAACGCATGGTAGTTTCCCCTATCACGAACTAGTTTAGATGTACCGTCCATGGCATGGAATACCGCCGCATGTACCTGACAGCATGGACCAGGAGAGACGTCCCGTTCGTGGCATGGAGCACCACCGCACGTGCCTGACAGCACGAGAAAAATCTTGAGGTAGGCGTTCAACGATCACCCGGATTTAAAAGAACCTTCGACACTCTAGGAAAGGAGGTAACTCAAGCTAAATAGCAAGGGACCAAGCAAGTAAGGGGAAGGAGGCCACACAAGAAGACCGATCCACCTTGGCCACCACCTTTTCCAGCACACTTGCACCCCCACTCTCACTCCACTCACATCATTTTCACTCCTCCTAGCATGGAGTCCATCAAGAGGGGCTCGACCAGGAGGATTTGTTTCCCTGGATCATCACTGACTTGACCGTCGGAGTGCCCATACCAGAATCCCTGGCCCAGGTCACTAACCCTTATTTTGCAAGTCCCAACGAGCAGGACATCATCGAGGAGATGAGGGGCGATCCGACGCCGACAGTAGCTATGGGCCACGGTAATCTTGGTGGCAACAATCATCATCAGAGGATGTTGTATCATGTCCACCTTTATCTTAAAGTCTCGTCTCAGTATCCAACCAATCTTTGAAGCAGAGAAGCATCTCAACCGTGTCGTCAGTCATCCTACTTCTCTTTTCGTCAAGAACACGCCGACCTGCACTAAAAGCAGATTCCGATGTTACTGTGGATATCGGCACAGCTAAAATATCACGTGCAATGGCAGACATAATAATATATTGATTTTTAACACTCTTCCACCAAGCTAATACATCTAGACTTTCTATTTGATTTTCATCATATGCAGACTGAAGATCATTTCATAAATAAAATTCTAGTTCACTACTTAAAGATGAAGATGAAGATGAACTTGAAGCATGTGTTTGTTTTCTCTGTACAATGAATGAAAAAATAGATGACAAACGAGAACTACTGAAGAAGAAATAGAGCTTTGTGCAGGTAATCTAGATCCACAAATTTTTTCATCATATAAAGAATAAATATCATAAAGAAGTTGTGTTACCTCAATTTTAGCAGGTTCAGGATCTTGACATATTTTCACAACATGCATCAAGTAAAATTAGTATGCCACTTAATTTAACTCTTGGATCAAATACAGTAGCTAAGTTATGCATAGGACATATCTTGTCCCAATATTCATTCCATTTATATTCCATTTGTTCAATAATATGCATTAAAATATCATCATATCTATGTTCTGTAAATTTTTGACTAATCATATATGCTTGTTGTAAAAATGAATATAAAGCTGGATAATAAATACCAGAAAGAACATTAGTGGCATCATAAAAACTAACCAAAAAATCTTTCAAAGTTTTACCTTTGTTCCAATCAATTTCAGTTATTGTAAAGTCTAATCCACGATCATTAATATATGCACTTAATAAGTTTTTATATGGGTATGCATAATGTATCATGTTATATGTTGAGTTCCAATAAGTAATTACATCAAGTTTAAATTTTTTAAAATATTTATCATGATCTATACATAGTTGCTTAAATTCTTGAAGTCTTGATCTTGAAGCACGAATAAAAGAAACTGCATTTCTAATTTTTGAAATGACATTTTGAATCATGCTCATGCCAGCTTGAACAAAAAGATTTAAGATATGATATGCACATCTAATATGCAATAAATTTCTATTTAACATGGGATGCAATGAGTCCTTCAATAATGCAATAGTATAATTATTATTAGATGCATTATCAAAAATAATAGATATGATTTTATCATTAATATTATATGAATATGCAGTTTGATAAATGGCATTTGAAATTTATTGCCTAAAATATGAAAAATCAAAAGCACGAAAAGCAAGAATACATTTATTTAATTGCCAATCATTATCAATATAATGAGCAGTTATAGCAATAAAACAATTACTACCTACAGATGCTGATCAAATATCAGAAATTAATGAAACTTTTGCATTTAAAACAGAGAGTGTTTCAATTAAATTTTGTCTCATTGCTATTAGTCATAGCTACTCTTCAAAATGTACGTCTACTAGTTATTTTGTAAGCAGGTTGTAGGGCTAATTGAACATATTCTTCAAAATTAAAAGATTTGTATAAACTAAAAGATAATTCATTCTTAACTATTCATTTTGCAAGTATTTTTCTTTGATTTTCGTGATTATATGCAAAATTACCTACAAGTGATCCATTTTGTATATTAAGGGTGCTTTAAAGACGAGAATCATGCATCCTATGACTCTCTTGATGTCTTTTTAAATGGCCTGTTCCTCCACTACTACTACAATTATAAAGTTTGGCATATTTTTTATATTTTGCTTTCCATTCTCCATCAACTATAATTCTATTAAATTCATTCCATACAGTACTATTCCTCTTACGAGAAGAAGTTTGACCTTCACTTGGTTCACTAGTTATAGAGGGACTAGGAACTTGGGGATTAGTTTATTCTCTCTCAGAAACAGGAGAAATGCCAAAATGACTTTCATCATAAGATGCCATATTTAAATTGATGAATGCAAAAAATAAAAACTAACCACAATGAATTGAGTAGAGGACCAGAGGCAAAGGTAGAGCCGATATTTGTGAGCTTCCTCTTGTGCTCTCAACAAGGAGTGACATTCTCTTTCTTTTGTACTTCTAACTTCTCAATGTGAACCTCCTGTTGTATAGCACTTGAACACTTGCTAAATACAAACTAAAAATTAAATTGCTAGAAGCCTAGAGCACTTGCTAAATATTGCTAAAAGAGAGAAATAGTAGTAGTGGAGAAGGAGAGAAGAGATGGTTTGGTATGGTGAGAATGGGGAAGGAAAAGGATATTTATAGGACTCCAAAAAAATTATTTTCCTAAAATACCCCTCAAATTAGCTATTTTATGATAGTTGGGAGGGTTAAAATAGTAAAAAATCAAAAAATTGCCATTTTTTAGCTGTTATGGGCCAAACGGGCCATGCTAGGCCCGGGCCATTTTTAAAAAAAAAAATAAAAAAAAGCGGGCTGATGGGCCAACAAGCCATGCGTGGCACGACCCGCCACCCCCCGAGCCTAGGGCCGTGCTAGGCCCGGACTTCAAGTTAAGCGGGCCGGTGGGCCATGCCTGGCACGGCCCATTTAGTAGCGGGCCGGGCCAGGCATGGCCCGTTTAGCCTGTGGCCCGGTGGGCCTGGGCCGGGCCCGGCACGGCCCAATGCCCACCTCTAGATCAAAGTACCTCAAAAGTATGGTTTTGAGGATTCTACTTATGCTGTATGTGGATGATATGATGATTACAACCAAGGATATATCAGTCATCCAAAAGTTGAAAGTTGAGCTTAGTACTGTGTTTGAGATGAAAGATCTTGAAGTGGCAAAAATATACTTGGGATAGAGATCATTCGTATCAAGCAGTCATGTAGAATTTTTCTTGCTTAGCATAGTTATATTGAGAAAATCTTGAACAAATATGGTATGTCTATAGCTAAGCCAGTTACTACTTCCTTTGTCAATTATTTTAAATATATGCCAAGTTTTCTCTTCAAACAAAGGGTAAGGAGAGATATACGTCAAGAGTGCTATATACGAGTGCAGTTAGCAGCATTATGTACGCGATGATCTATACTCAATCGATATTTCACAAGTAGTAAGTATGGTGGGCAAATATATATAGATAAACCTGGGAAAGCTCATTGTATAACTATGAAATGGATACTTAGATATCTGAAAAGTACTTGTAATTTGAGATTGGTATTTTTCGGACAAAGTGGTTGCACTATTACAGGATTTTGTGATTCTGATTATACTTGTGACTTGGACAGGAGAAGGTCATTGATCGGATATGTATTTACTCTCTTTAGTTGTACAGTCGGTTAGAAGATTATTTTGCAGTCTATAGTTACTTTATCCATGACAGAAGCAGATATATGGCATTGACAGAGATAACAAAGGAAGCTATTTGATTAAGATGATTGGTACAAGATTTGGGTCTTAAGCAAGATTGATTGGATATTCTTTGTGATGGTCAGAATGCTTTGTGTCTTGCCAGAGATAAAATGTATCATGAATGCACTAAGCACATGGATGTCAGGAATTACTTCATTAGAAATTTGATGGAGGATGGTGATACTGGTTTAAGAAAATTTATATTGCTCACAATATGATCAATATGCTAACTAAATCAATTCTAGCAATTAAGTTTAGGACCTTCTTGAACTTGATTGGTGTGAGCACATGATGATGCTCTTCGAGGCTTATGGTGAAGAGGAGATTTTTTGATCCACTTGTTGCAAGGAGGATTGTTAAATTATAGTTGCTCCAAAATAACTTTATCTCAGGGGATTTTCTATAAAAAGGTTTTTTATTTGTATCAAGCCTTCTTCATCGATGGGATATATATCCTTCTCCAAATAGATTTGGGGACGAGAGTTTTGGAACGGAGAACTTCTTCAAATGGACTTCATCTCCGAGATATTCAGCATCTGGCGAGAGTCGTGACAGGTTCAAGACTTCGGATGGCTTGATTGGGTTCTCTATTTATAAGGCTTCATTTCTATTCTGATCGTCGAAGACTTTTATTATTTTTGGCTCGCTGGTAGGCCTGGAAATGGGCCGGTCTAAAGTGCATTGTGCCAGTCCAAAGATTATATTTTAAAAAATTTTTAACCGAATTCGGGCATCCCTTTGGCCCAAAAATTAAATGGACTGTATTTTACAGTCCTAAGACTAGTCCAATATACTTAAAATTTGGTCCGAAATCTTAACAAATTTCAGGTCGGTCCGAAGTTTATTGAGCTGGCCCAGCTCAGTTCCAAACAATGAACTTTTGGACCGGTCAATTTTCAGCCCTACTCGCCGGTGACTCCGCATTGCCAACTGCTCCCCTCTCCACTTTCTTCTTTGTTATGTCTTTGTTTTCCCCTTTGCTCTTTGGTATACCGAGTGCCTCGTTTTTTATTGGAGCTATTCACCACGGGGAAGAAACTGTTTTCTTGATCCATCGCCTAGGCCGAAAAGAGTACCATCCATCTCTCAAGTAACTTTTCTTAATCCCTGACAAGGCATAGAAAGGTTGGTCCGATTTGGTATTATTTGTTATCTCTCATCGATTTATTGTGCCACTTTTTGATTTATTCAAGATCCTTATATATTGAATATTTATATTGTCTTTGTATTTAATTTGGAACGGTTATATAATATATTGCTCCATCTTTTTTGGACGTAGATAGATTTATGAAATTATGTAAATTTCTTTTATTCTTTGTAATTGTTATTTATGTCTATGATGTGTCCAATAAAATATTTTTAAAAAATAGAATACTAATTTAAAAATGTAAAACGATCTAACCTACTATGCAAACCTCAATACATATCATCATGAACTAGTCCCAGGATCATCTGATTCGTGGCCTGGGATCCTTCTTTATTTTTGTTGTATCCAAGTAAGCACCTTAGAGGGCACCTTTTCTCTGCATACAATTTGGGACGCTGCTAATCTAACATCAAATAATAGATGGTAATTCAAAAGAGAAGAAAAGGCCCATCTATGCTATGTAAATGATTTGGCTTCAGGGACTACAAATAGGGATGGCAACAAAATTTAAATTCATAGATATTCGACCTGGTCCAATTCGATTGGATCGGATAATCAATACTTTGATTGGATCTGAATAAAATCCAAATGCTTATCTTTAGATTTAGACCGAAACTGGATAGATATACACTCGATCCAAACCCATCCCAAATTATTTAAATATTTTAATATATATAATTAATATATATTATATTATATATATTTTATTTTGATTGAATATAAAACTAAGTACTATTAAATTAAAAATATAGTTAAATTTTATTTATTTAATGTATACATGATTTATAAAATAATAAATAATTTTAAAATTGATAAAAATATAAATATAAATATTTAATATGACTCAATTAAATTCAGGCCAGGTAAATTCGAATTACCCGATATTTGATTAAAATGGATTTAGATAAAAAAATCCAGTCTCGATAATATATAAACTGGATTTGGATAATTTATTAGACATTCGGATTTAAATTTGGATGGTTAAAAATCTAGTCCGAACAAGATCCATTGCCATCCTTAACCACAAAGATGACCCGAGAAGCCCGTATAAAAGGTAGCATCCATTAATCATTTGGGGAGGAACATAGAAGGCCTGGCCGAACAAATTGCTTACGGGCCCCGGAAATGTAGAGTGTAACACTAAACTGCCAGTATTGGAGAATAAAATAGCATGTGATGTGTTCATGAGCCTCTCCCATTACAAAATCAGAATAAACTTTTGCACCCTGATGAAAGGAGGTTCTTAATCAGACAAACTGCCGGTTGCATAGAGTAAGGATCCTGCTGCTCTGTACAGCACCAGAATGCACTCTAGTAACCCCATCGAAAAATAAAAGAAAAAGAAAAAGAAATATGATCTTCTGAATATACTAAAGGAATGTCAGTCAATCGCCCAAATATTAGTCCTTTCAGAAAAAGATGTCTCCAGAACCATGCAGCAACGATGTTACAATTGTTTAATGCTGTAAAATGAAAATGATCTTTTCTTATGTTTTGTTTCCACTTGCAGGACTTATTGGCCTGTTAAGAACGGATAGTTAACACTCTCAGAACTATTTTCACCCAAAAACTCTCATATTGAAGTCACAATATCTGATAAAAAGATAAAGGGACAATATATGGTTGATAAGCAGTACTGAAAGGAAGACAGAAAAGTTAGAGATGCCTCTTCATTAACATTAGATAACTATGAATGAGCTCAGGGGTGCAGCTACAAAAAGAGCATTGCATCTCTACTGGGACAGGAAAAAAGAAACATCTGATAAGCTAACCTCAGCAACAAGGATTCTGTAACAGTACAGCAACGGCATACAGTTTATTTTCTGTCAAACAAGATGAAATAACCAGCTGCATACCTGTTTCTGTCATATTATTTCTATCTTAAGAGTAATACATCGATGTGCTACCAAGTGTTTCTTATCAACACTAGCATCTTGTCGTTTATGTTGCCTGGTTAAGTCTACTGACCATGTGGGGTGGGAGTTTCTGATGAACTCTTGGATTCAAGTGCCAACTTCTCTTTCAAAGCTGACCCGTTTGTTGAGTTTTCAGTTGCTGAGGATCCAAGAGAAGCATTTTCTTCATTTGTTACCTCCTTTCCAACCAAGCCCTCATTGTTCTCTTGGGATGGTTTGGCTACTGGCTCTTTTACCTTCTCTTTCAGCAATTTCTCCTTCCCAAGCTCTTGCTTGGCCAAAGCAGAAAATTGGGAATCCAGAGACCTTGCAGCACCTATCCAAGAAAGAACAATCACCAGCAGTATTCCTCCAAGGTAGGGTGTTGAGCTCGCTAGGGACCCAAATGTTAAAATCATGAACTGTTGGATCAAGGCTCCTCCTGATTTTCCCAAGGGGTTGCAGACAACATCAATGGCTGCCTTACTTTTAACCTATACTCAGGTAAAGTGAACAACATGAGCAGCAGAAACAATAATATGTATCTTCAACAATCATGAAAAATTATTGTTGTCAGGACAAATAAGGGCAAGCAGAATAGCTAATTCCATGACTTCTGTAAGCAGCAGAAGGGAAAGTTTAAGACCCTAATGTAACTTCCTAAAAGAGCTATTCTACTGTGGTAAAAAATGATCTATAAACAATTAAACACTAGAAAAATAATCACCCACGATAGTTGTGATGTTATAAGGATATGGTTTTCTTTTTGTCATTCATTCTGGTTAGTTAAATACACCAAATGAAAGAAGAGTGCTAAACACACCACGCCTTGGTACTCGGCAATGAGCCGCCCACCTTATTTGTTAGTCTTTTGCACAAAACAAAGACTTACGTCTTCTTGGTCATCTACAGGGTCTTTATATTTGTGTTATCTGGCGTAATTGTACTGTATGTGTGTGTATCTGTACATCTGCAGATAGAAAATATGAAGGATTTTTGAGTGTTCAAGCATAATATAGGTTAGGTATTGATAAAAATCAAAAAAACCATTTCAGTTAATAATATCTTCGATAGAGTAGTTACACTAAATTTTATTCAACTTTTATTTCATAATCGACCTTTCATTTCAATAGGCATAATAATGCACATCTTCTCTTTCCCAAAATGCTATACAAGTTCTAAAAAAATGTAAATATGTTTTTTACTTAGAAAAATATAAATTTGTTTTTTACTTTGGAAATGAAGTATACAGTTCACATTCTTAGCTTTTAAATGAAATATAACTTCAGATTCCTGGAAAACTAAGCACTATGCAACCTCATGTTAATCCTTGAGATTTCCTTTAATTTTTCTATTAAAAAAAACTCAAAGTGAGAACTAAAAAGTTTGACCATAGGACCATGTTTCTTAACAAAATGCAGAAGACATATTTTCCAAGCAAAATGAAGCAGAACCAAATTATTAGTCCACAATCAAGGTAACATGTCAATTAAGGTTTCATGTTGTAACAGCTGCAACTATGGCAAATAACCAATGCTAAACGTCTTGTTTTTGTTCTCAAAATGGGACAATGAGATTTGAAAGATTTTAACCAGGTCACATCATGGTTGCAATTATGCCTATTATGCTTTAAATATGCTTGTGAAACTGCAGGAGCACACAAGAATTCAGTTTCACAACAGGACATGCAAGCACCAAGCACATGCATCAAATATGCTACGCTAATGAAGTGCATAGGTGGTCAAGATAAAATGCAGCAACAACTTATCAGCTTCACTCCTCGGTCACAAAGATGGCCAGTTTATTAATAGCTTTTGTTTCCAGATTCCTTGCACGTACATTTAGATATAATTGGGGGATTCATAAGTACACTCCCCTTCCTTGACAGGGGAATCATAAATATACTCCTTCATATCACACTCCCTTCATGTCCTCTTTTGAGATAATAATTTAGACATACAAATGAAGTCCATTATGAAAGAGGATTGCATTCATAACACAAAATAAGCAGACACTTATAAGCAGATACTAGGAAAATACCTTTAGTTTTTAAAGTGGGATCATTAGAAAAGCAGATACAAGGAATGTACCTTCAATTTTTTTAAAAGTGGGATCATGCAACCGACAGACAGTGCAGAATACAATAAGGATCAGTTTGTGTTTAACTTTTTTCAAATAAAATAACAAGCCTTGAATCATTCAACACCAAAAATGCATAAACACAGAATGCTTGAACACATGTTGATGCCCATAGATAGGTGGCAACTCATCTGAGACTCATGAATGCACAGGCATGAATGTAGATGCTCATACACAAAGATAAACAAAGGGACAGAAAAAAAAAACCTTCATATCTTCATCCAAAGGAATATAAGCCATTTCCTTGCAAGGATCAAATAAGCTGTACTTCGAACTCTTACTGAAAATATTCTGCAATGCACCTACATAAACAGCTGCAAGCAGAGGAGTCATTCCAAATTTTCCCAACAAGGGAGCCAATGGTTCTCCAAATAAAATCAGTGAGAAGAACCCAACTCCTGTGAGAAGCAGTACAGTGGGTGTGATCATGGCTGCTACTCCCCACCCGAATTTTCTCAGTATCACTCGGCCCAGCAGCATCATTGTGAAAGTTGCAATACCCGTAGCAGTTGAGAAATCACCCATGAAAGATGAGTATTCATTTGGGCTTGGAAACTATGAAAGAAATAAAGACCCGTTAGGTATAAACTTAAAAAGATAAGATTCATATTCTCTGTAAGGCAGATATAGAGGAGATAGCTTTTTTTTTTTTAAAAAAAAAAAAAGGTACCTGTGCCTTGAGCTTTGATTTCCATGTAACTTCGACAAGGTTAATGCTTATACCATAAGCAACCACCAAGGTGGCAAGATCTCTCACATATCGAGAAGATAACAAAAATTTTAAGCTCTCTTTCATGCTTAATTTTGGCTTTTCCTGCATAGGTATTTATGTTGAATAGTTAGTCTTGGAAAGGAAGCTCTAGACAGGACAGCACATGAGTAGGGGTTAAGGCCGACCTTCTTTTTGCGCTGTGGTCTTGGAAGAGAGGGGTCATTCAGAACAAATGTATTTACTCCCCAATAGAGTGCACATATTACAAGACCCAGAACCACCACAATGCTCATCATTCCTTTCAGAGATATTGCCCAACCATCAACTCCTGGGCCCAAACTCTTACGCATGTTAGAAAAATACTTTACCATCCGCCCAGAGAAAATTAGGGCAACGTTAGCTCCAAGGCCAAATAGGGGGTAGAATTCTTTGGCTTCTGCAACAGTAGTAATCTGCAAAATCAAGAATTAATATTATGTCTACCATGACTTTCAAAATTATTTTTTCTCTCTTCCTTTCAAAAAGAAAAAGTTAAATCGCAGCATATATCAAAAAGAGGCCTGAATTTAAAAGTAGAGATCTGCCACTAGTGAGAAACGATAGCACACACCCACAATATCTTATCCTCAATTTATGGGTCTGGCCAGAGTTAACAGAAGGAAAAACATCTATCTACAAAATCAGTAATAAAACCTCTCCTCTAGGAACAAAGTGCTGCTATCTGGACTCAATTAGTGCAGTTGATAAATGTTAACAACAGTTAGCAAGTCTTTGTTATAGGAGATAGTTTATAATCATAGTCATTATCACAATAATTGTGGTACAAAGCAGGGTTTCCGCCAGCAAACAGAATGCTCATCTTGAATAACATACACCATGGTACAACAATGGTGGTTCCAGCATTCTGACCCCTGATGTGAAACAGCTTTGTGTCAAGAACCTGTAGGTGGCCTCAAAAGCAGATTTCATTATTTTTTTTTTGGCACTTTGGCCTCCAGAAGCTGAATTTCATGTTGATTCCAATAAATCTTATCTTGATCCTCTTTCTGTCATAATTCAGAACCACTTCTTCTATACCTAACAGCTTTGGAAGATGCAAAGTCCCAGAATTATATCTGACGATAAATATGAGTAACCCTTAACAAAAGAATGTCTGAAACTAGAAAAACAATTTCTCCACCCCCCCCACCCCCAAAAAAAAAAACACACACACCAAAAAAATAAAAATAAAAAACTGCTTTTTTCCAAGGTACATTCCTACATCAGCCACACCTGTAGCAGAGGAATCACTCACGAGTTTAATATGTATACGTACAGCAAGTGTTCCTCTATAAAATATGTCTATAACATGTTTTTTTTAGCAATACCTGATAACAGTCCCCATAAGACAGAAAATTTTTTCAGCAACACAAACAACAACAAAAGGAGAAAAAGGAACCAATATGAGTACTGAATTAGCATGAATTTAAGTATGTCAATTTGTCCATGATGTTAAAATAAATATCCTGGAGACTCGTAATATTTTTAGCATCGCTAAAACATGGCATACAGAGCCAAAGGAGTTTCAATTGGATCGCTAACCATCCTGTTTTCCTCATTGACAGGAATGTGTACTCTTCTACATGTTCATATAATGGAGGATTAAATAAAAAGGGCATATGAAATTAAGTCACCACAGTCTAGACTAATAATAGACTGTGCTTAGAACCCAAGTAAAATAGCCTGAAAATTTTGAAATCCAGGTACACAAAATCAAGCAACATCCAGTGATCACAGCAATGTTGGAGCACAGATATCATTTCATAACAAAGGCTTCCTTTCATAATTCCAAATCATCAAAGGATTTGAAAAAGAAAAACAATAGAATCAAGAGGATAGCGAGCAGCAACCAAGTTAAATGAGCAAAACAAACCACAGCAATCTCCAATAAACAAAAAGTGCATACGCATCAAACAGTATGAACTCAAAACCTCATCCAATATGCCACAGAAAATCATCAGGAAATCAAATACATCCAAAGATAACAAGATAGAACGTCTTCAGATGAACGACTTCAGATAGCATAAATACGGGCTTATCAAGCGTTAAAAAAAAAAAAAATCAAAAAGATCGAAATCCAAAATTTAATTAGAGAATATAAATCCCGACAGAAACCATTCTGACAAACCCGCATAGCAACTTGTCAAGAACGGCAAAGATCACCTGATTTGCAAAACCCCAGAAGAGAACCGAGATCACCACACTCCCCCAGAGCTCGGCCATGACATAGAACAAACAGAAGCTCCAAATCCTCAAGATCGCGACTGGGCCAAGGAAGCTCGGACCGAGGGCGGCCAGGAGCTTGTCGGCAAGCCCCGTGGGGTGGATGGCGTCGCGAAGGGGATACAGCAAGAAGGCAAAAGCCCCGAAGAAGGCGATAAAGGGGAAGATCACCGTGTAGAATAGAGCCTCCTTGGAGAGCACATTCGAGAGCTTGGTGTACAACAGCATGAACCCCACCGCCATGGGCAAGTTCACCCACGTCTTCAAGAACGGAATGATCTCGGCGCTGCTCCCTTTGGCCGTCACCACCAACACATCCTTGGTATCCCTGAGGATCGTATAGTTGAAAAGGATACAGAAGAACATGAGCCCCAGTGGGATAATCTTCTTCAAAGTTAGAACCTCGACGCCCAATACCTTGGACTTTGACTTCTCCTCGACGAAACCACCTCCGTCCGCTGGAATCGCGGCAGCTCCGGCGCCGCAGACTGGAAAGCTCTTGTCCTTCCCCCAAGAACCGTAAGAAAGATTGTGAAGGAGCGATCTTTGGGCATGTAGGGGGGTTCTCGGCTGAGAGAACGGCGGATTCCGCTCTCTCCAGCGGAGTCCATCGGAGCTCGGAGCCGGGGTGCGGGCTCGGATGGCCGCGGAGGGGAAGCGGGTGCTGGGGTTGGAGAAGGTGCGGAAGGCTTGGGTTTGGGGGTTGGAAGGGAGGGAGAAAAGGCCAGTGGCTGGGATAACAGCCTCCATGTCTCCGGAATATCCTCCTTCCGAGATATTCCAAGGGAGAGAGTAAAGATAATAGCGAGGGATAGGGAGCCTCACAGGCCCATCAGGATGATATATTCCAGCTATTGAGAGCTTTCCGTGTAGATGAAGGGAACAATTAAGGGGAAGAAAGTTATTTTACGAGATTTTTTTTCCCTTTTACGTTCTGAATTTTTCGGATTGGAGTGTCTCTGGCTTATGATAAAGAGACTCGTCAATTGGGATTCGAGAAGGGGAGATGGATGTAGCGAAGGAAGGGAATGGAGGTTCTTGGAGAATGGAACGGATTTGTTCGTCGAAGCCGCGCGCGGTGGAATGAATGGAGTTTTGGGTGAACGCGGTGCCGGTTCGGTATTAGCTTATGGGCATTGGGGAAAAACAGGACCGGGAAACCAATCTCGGATCACTTTCCTTTGGGAAAAACATATGCAGAATTTCAGTTTTTTTTAATGAATTATAAAAATTCTTGGTCAGGGATAAATTATATTTATATTAAATAATTTAAAAATCCGTAAATTTTATTTTTATCTAATACTTCGATTCATAACTTAACAAATTATCCGTGGAACTGCTAACTTCAAATAAAATCTAAATGCCGCATTTAAAAAAATTAGAAATAATTAAAATAATTTTAATGATACAACAATCATTCATAGATATTAAAAAAAAGAAAAAAAAAAAACGGATGCATCCTCCATCCCATCCAAAGATGATTTTGATTTTCGTATAAGATGAATGATTTCATCAATATTTTAATTTAATTGGATGTAAATAATGATTTTATGATGTAGATATAATAAATATAAGTTTTAGAAGGATTTTTATAATTTACTATTTTTTTGGCCTTCTTTTTACTTGCAATTTTTAAATCATTGTCATTTTGAATAATAAGTATTCTAATAGTATTTTTTGTTAAGCGCATTAATAATAATTATGAATTCAATTATCATGTAAGATTAAATATTCAACGATATTTGTTTTAATTAAAATTGAGTGCTTATTATTTTTTTTTCTCTCAATAATTGCATCACCAAAGTAATCCTCCTAGAAAATACATTGTCTATTATAAAATCTTATTAATCGAGATTTTTTTATAGAAACAATATTTTTAAAAAAAAATAAAACACGACTTGCACAAAAAATGTAATATTTTGAGATGTTAGCATGTTTTCTTGCTAATTTTACTAGTTTAGCAGTTGCATGATTGGAATTGTACTTTCCAATTAATGGGATCAAGAGTAAGCCTTTCTTCCACTAAAAAAATATAATAGATTTATTTTGTGCAGGACCTATGATATACTGAAAAATCTGTATACTTTAAACAAACAAGCAGTTTGTAAAAGGTTTTTATTTTTATTTTTTAGATGAGAGGATGTTCAATATACCCGTAATGAATTTATATAGTGAAATTTTATATATAATATATATATATATATATATATATATATATATAATTTAATCACTACCCATGGTCATGAATTTCCAAATAAAGTCGCATTAAATGAGATGAAGTGTCAAACACCCACATTCGATGCACTCGATTTAGAGGGAGGGTGTCAATGGTAAATATTATTTTTTAAAAAATTTGAAATTAGGAGAGTTAATCTATATCTTTAAATATTAAAGCTACTCCATTTCTTGAGGAACGACATTAATCGGAATTGGACGGCCACCTCGTTGCGTGACGCTGGTGGACATGACGCCACGGGGTATTTGACATGGGATTAGTTTTTTTTAACCGTATCACGGACGGTCACGGAATCACCGTGGAGTGCACCCAACGGAATGGAGCCAATGCCATCGTACTAGATGGTAGGAAAGAAATATCGAATTATAAAAAGAGACTCCTCCCTTTACCAAAAATAAAAAAATAAAAATAAAAAGAGACTCGCGTGCGGGTCCAATTCGTGGAAACGCCATCAGCTGGAGAAGCGTAACAGACTCTACGTTTGCTAACGTTTCTCACGGACGGAGACGAGGGAGACACGTAAGCCGACGAAGATTCCATTCAGACGCGCGGACGGTATTCCACACTCCACGACGCGACAAGAGACCCTACGGCGGGGGACCACCGCTCCCTGACAAATATGTGTTGCCGCATGGGCTGATGATGTCTGATGGGCCCAATTGAGTTGAGTTGGCTGCTCGCGGTTCATCGGCACTAGCGACGATGATCGGCCGCTGCCCAAGTACGCTGAGTCACTGTCACCATCAAGAGGCCCACCGGTGGACCCAACAAAGTCGGCCGATCACCGCTAACATTAGTTATCGCAATATTTGAATATAAAACTATTATCATTACTTTTGACGTTAACAAAATAAAAGATAGTTAAGAATTATTATTATTTTTTTGAAATAATATTTTTTTCTCTCATTATTGAATACAAACCCAACAAACATTCAGGAACACTGGAAATAGTAAATAATATACGAAAGCTCGAACACCCCGCTATTAATATATAACAAAATTCAACTGCAACGTTAGTTCTTCCCGAAGGAGAGTAGCACATGCTCACAAATATTTTAACATATAAAATATTAATATATATAATATGCTCATCAAGATATTTTTCATCGTGCCTAAAACAATCGTGCTCCTCCGATGACCAAGTAGCGTGAAGTGAGAGAAGGTAGGAAGAAAAGACCAAGTAGCGTGAAGTGAGAGAAGGTAGGAAGAAAAGACCAAAAAATAAATAAATGAATAAATAAATCTAATTAATATATATATACATATATATTCATATAACTTGTACTATTAATTATCCCATCATTCATTGATAACTGCACATTTTCAAATAAATGGGTAAGATCACGTGCTTGCAATGAAACTAGGCGTATAAGAGATTATTTACACCTTGAATAAAATAAATAAATTTTCCAGTAAAAAAATAAAATATATAAATTAAATTCTCTATATTACAAACTTTGACTTATAAAAAGCTATTTTCTCTTCTTAGAAAAAAAATTCAGGAAACATTAATATAACAGCTTAAAACGCCTAGTTTCTTATCTTTTGCCGAATGAAATAAAAGATTATTTATCTGTATACTCTATCAACTAAGTTATGTAAGTATCAAGATGAAAATTTTTGCTAAGGAAAAACTATAACCATTTTATCCATCATGTTGCGCATATTAATTGCACGTACCGAGTACCAACACCCTGTATAGTTTTTCTTTTGTGCAATAACATCCCATTTAATTTAGGATAGATAGATGAATAGGTTTGTCGTGGTTGGATTGCTGACGTGGGAAGAAAAAACGGACATAGAATTTTCATCATATGTCATGTTGGGTTTTCAACATGAGTTTTTTTGCCGGGCTGAGCTTCCTTGAAGCAGCATGGTCACCCGTCGAAGCAGAGCTCCGTCCTCCGCCAGATTGGTTCCCGTCGGGTTGGAATGCCTAGGTCGGAGCCGAGTACGAGTTCCTGTCCAAGGTGGGCCCCTTGAGTTCGGGCCTCGTGGTCAGGAGTCGAGCTCACGTCTCCTCCGCCACGAGGCGCCCCTCCGAAGTCGGGTCCCCTGGGCTGGGCGGCGCCCCGTCCACCTCCTTCTGGCCGAGCTCGTCTGAAGTCGAGTTTCGCTGATCCAGAGTCGAGCTCAGCTCTCCTCCGCCCTGCCGAGCTATCTCGAGGCAAGCCCACCGAAGGCGAGCCACATCTTCCCAACTCAGTCCCCAATCCAGACTAAGGCGCCAGCCGCCAAGAGAGCAACACCTCCCCTCCGAGGACAATGGCGGTCCTCCCGAGGGTCGTACAACAGCACCAGTCATGCCGCCATTAATGCCCATGGTCGTCACTCACACCGGAAAGAAAGGAAAACTCACATCAAGGCGCCATACCTTCCACCGACCTGCCGTACGACCGGAGAAAAGATCCCACCGGAAAGCGCGGGTCCCGAGAGCGATGGCTCGCCAATCGAGATCCTGCCAGGCTTCCAGGAGGGGGCAAGCAGAAGGAATGTCAGAGGCGTATAGAAGGTTCCCCGACTGTCAGACAGGAGAGGTGTCCCGTCTACGATACGATACCTCGTCTCACACGCCTGACAGCATGGAAAGATCCCAAGGCAAGCCAAAGTAAAAGACCCAACCGGAGTAAGCTAAAGAGAGGTAACCAAAAACAAGTACACAAAAAAAAAGGAGGAGGGAGGCCAGATAGGAGGGACACACCACCTCGGCCATCACCTCTCCCAGCTCACTCTCACTCCTACTCTCACTTTCATATGCACTACATTGACTCCTCCTAGTGGAGAGCTCATCCAGAGAGGCTCGACTAGAAGGATCTGTTCTCTTGAACCGTCACTGACTTGATCGTCGAAACGTCACCGCCGGAATTTTGACGGGGTCACTGACGTTGTTTGCTGCAGGTCCCAAGGCATCGGAGGCATCCCAAGCAAGCGGACGTGTGATCCTCGATATTATCAGTAACTACGGAATATGACGATCCGGGCGGTAATAAGGTTAATAAAAGAACCCAATCCTTTATCTATCCGCACTTTAATGCTTGGTTCCTTGACCGTTGTCATTTAATCTTTAGTTTTACACGCATTTACGTGGATATGCACACACTTCCATGTATATCGTACAGGCCGATGCTTGTTCTTGCACATAATTACGTTCTCCATGGAAGGAGTCATTTTTTTGAATTTTTACTTGTGGATGGTTATATCTGCATGCATACAATGATTTTGTAACTGAACCGGAGAATTATGTACAGCTGTTAGGGATCAGAAATTGGAAAAAATTAAAACTTGGGACATGATGTTATAATTCCAGCCAATAGGAACTAAAGGATGTGTTTGGTAATGGAATAAGAGGAAGAATAAGGTCTTTATCCTTCTTATTCCGTCAAACGATATAAAAAATGAGAAAGAATAATAGAAGTAATTTATTCTCGTCAACGTCGATAATTCCTGAATTGCTATTTCATGTGTCCCCATGGAATAGTTTTGTTGCCGCTCCCGTCGTCGCGCCCATGCCACGGATCCGCCGATCCCTCCTAACCGCCTGGCGAAGGAGTCTTCCTGGCTGCGGCTAACCTGCAAAAAAGGGGTTAGAAGACCCTAGCCGGGGATCCCGGCGAGGGAGCTCCGACGGTCAAGTCAGTAGACGACGAGAGGGAACAGACTCTCCAGACGGACCCCCGAAGGGGTTCCAGACTTAGAGAGTTTACTAGTGAGAGAGACGCTCTGGGGACCAGAATCTCGGCTGGGCCTCCTTGCCGAGCTCACGCCCAGTGATTCCCTCTCGGGATCTCTGGTTTTCACTCTCCGGAGCGAGGCCTTTTTCTGTTTCTTCCCCTTTGTCCCCAGGCTTGTTCGCTTACCTCTGTTGTCCCCAGATTCCTCCCTCTTTATCTCCTTTCGTCGTGCGCTTGTCTTTTCCTCCTGGGAGACTCCCCTCCCCTGTCTTCTTCTCTTTTCCCTTTTCGATGAAGGGGGGCCAGGCGGCTTTCCGACCTCGTCCGCCGAGCCCAGCAGGGAAAAGGCAAAGACATAAGAGAAAAAGGGAGGGCGGCGCTGACAAGGCGACCGGTCAGGCCTCGGGTCCAGCGAGAGCGCTCTCTCTCCCAAGCGCGGGCGCCATCCATCTATAGGGCATGTTCTGTCAGAATCGTGCCCCTCGGCTGTGGAGCTTGTCGGGCCGATGCAAGTGATGTTCCGCGTGCCGCCGCCCTCCGTACGGGGCGCCGTCTGTGGTTCGTACGGCCCGAGGGATGACCTCGGGGCCCGCGACTCTTCCTTGAGATCTTCTCCGTACGGGCGTCCTGACCTCTGCCGAGTTGGACCCATCTCCGGGGGCCACCTGGCGAAGAGTGAAGGACCAGCCGGCCTCGGCCTAGGTGGACCCCTCCTGGGTGGACACCTGGCGAGGTGGCAGGAGGTCGCCTGGCTTCGGCCGAGGTGGACCCGTCTCCGGGGGGCCATCTGGCGAAGGGCGAAGGGCCAGCCGACCTCGGCCTAGGTGGACCCCTCCTGGGTGGACACCTGGCGAGGTGGCAGGAGGTCGCCTGGCTTTGGCCGAGGTGGACCCGTCTCCGGGGGGCCACCTAGCGAAGGGCGAAGGGCCAGCCGACCTCGGCCTAGGTGGACCCCTCCTGGGTGGACACCTGGCGAGGTGGCAGGAGGTCGCCTGGCTTCGGTCAAGGTGGACCCGTCTCCGGGGGGCCACCTGGCGAAGGGCGAAGGGCCAGCCGACCTCGACCTAGGTGGATCCCTCCTGGGTGGACACCTGGCGAGGTGGCAGGAGGTCGCCTGGCTTTGGCCGACCTCACTTAGGCGGACCCCTCCGAACTTGGGCACCACCGGGGTGGTAGAGGAGCTCCGATCCGAGCTCGACCTCGACGAGGGTGGTTTGCCTTAGAAAATTGCCGGGCGCTGTAGTCTTGCAGAACCTGGTCTTGAAGACGTGGTGCTGACTCGGCCGGAGAAACCTCCATGTGGCTCGATCGCATTCGGCGGTATCTGAGCCTGGCCACGTCACTGTCACGGCTGTAACAGTTGCCCCCCAGCCCACCGTTCCGTCGGGGCGTCGTAGAACGGAACGTCGGGATTAAATACGGACATGACGTGGGGAGGCGAAGATCTTGCATCATAATTGCCACGATCCTCGTCGCCGTGGCTCGATGCGGCTGAAAACCTATGGGGAGCCGCCACGCGTCGCCCACTTGCCCGCAATAAATGCGTCTCTTCGAGGCAGAGGCCGTTGCTCTGCTAACGAGGCGTCGATGTCGGGCGTGCGCCCACGTGGTGATCGTCCAGTGGCCCGAGGCGGAATGACGGGTACGACCGCTGTCCGCTGAGTTTGAAAGGGAGGGGACTTTCCAGAACGAGGCCTTTTCCCCTTGCTTCGTGAGCGATTTGCTGCAGGCTAACTCCTGTTGCCCTGCGCTCGTCTGGCGTATTTTCGGTGAGTGCCCTCATCTTCTCCGGCTCCCCTCCTTCCCCTTCTTTTTCTTTTCTCTTTGATCCTCCGTTCTTCTCTTTTCCATGGCGCGCCGTCGCCATGTCTCTTCCAACCCGGACGAGGCCGGTCCATCCTGGCCGAGGACTCCATCTTCTTCCTCCTCAGATGAGGAGATGATCCCGGAGGAGGTCCGCCGGCGTCTGCAACCCGGGGGTGTCACCATTGGCATCCCTAGGGGGATCTGGCCTCCTCCGGTTGCTCCTGCCATGCCCCTCCGTTCCCTTCCTGCTCTTCCTGCTCCTTCTTCTCTTCCCGCCGGTCCCTCCGGTCATGCTTCCACCATGACCGAAGGCGATCTTTCTCTGCTCCGGGATGCCTATGGTATCCCGGGGTCAATTCGCTTGTTCGTTCCGTGGTCCGGGGAGCACGTCACCATGAGTGGCCCCGGCCGCATAACCTTCTACGAAGACTTCCTCCTCGGGGGTCTTCGGTTTCCTCTGCATCCCTTCTTTCTTTCTTTTCTCAGCCATTTCCGGCTCGTCCCGGCCCAGTTGGCTCCCAACGCCATCCGGGTCATCTTCTCTTTCATTGTCTTTTGTCACTTCCACGGGTTCGTTGCCCGTTTCTCCCTCTTCAGGACCTTGTTCACCTTGAAGAAGTGCTCCACCGATGACGGCTGGTGGTATATTTCGCCCCGGCCCAGGTATCTCCGGTTCGACATCCCTTCCTCGGTGAAGGGCTGGAAGAGCCGGTTTTTCTTCGCCTCAGTCGAAGATGTCGACTGGGCCTGGAGTGAACCGGACCGGACTCCGAACCGGAATTCTCGGGTCGAGTCGGCGGACCAGGAGTCCTACTCCCAGCTCCTGAGCGACGTGGTCCCGGCACTCGACGTTCTGCTTTCGGAGCAGAATCATTTTGATGCCGGGATCAGTCATATCCGCGAGACTGGTGAGATTCGGCCCCACTTTGACTTCTGCCGCCTTTTTCTTCATGACCGAGCTGGCTGACTTTCTGTTCCTTTGTGTTGCAGGGATGAAGTTTTCGCTAGAGAACCTCCTGGAGGGCGCAGCCCAGCGAGATGTCATCGAGGTGGACGAGCCCGCGGTGAAGAGGGCTCGTACTGAGGCGAGCCGAGAGGTCGTGGCGGCGACCGCACCCAGCCCGATTGCCGTCGCTCCCCGGCCTAGGCTGCCCCAGGGCGGGGCCGTTGATGCCTCGGCCGCGCGACCTGGTGGCGCCACTGCTGAGAGGGCTCCACCGCCTGCAGCTTCGTCCGGCGCCGGTCCCGTCGTCGCCGCAGCCTCGACAGTGCAGCCGGTGGCCAACGCCGGCCCGTCGATCGCGGAATCAGCTGAGGGGGCGGCCAGCACAGGAGCCGGCCTGACACCTCCGGCACCGGTGATCATCCACCGGGACTCGGTCATCCGCGACAAAGGGCTCGCGGAGAAGATCATGGAGTATGCCTCCACCGCCCGGGACCGCCGAGCTCGGGGCAGCCGGGACTACGCAGATGCCCTGCTCGGGATCCTCCCGCAGCTTTTCACGGTAAGCCCGAGCTCCTTCCTTCCTTTTCTTTCAAGACCTAACTCCTTTTATCCTGACCTGGTTTGCTCTTGTTGGTGTAGATCGGGAACGACGTTCTCCTACTGAGGAATTTCTTCGTAGGGAACGCACAGAGGGACGCTAAGAAGGAGAAGAAGCTCGGCAAGCTCGCGGCCGACGTCAAAGACCTCATGGAGAAGGGGGTCGAGCTGCGAGCCAACAACCAGGCCCTCCAGTCCGACCTGGCGCGTTCTGAGGGGCGGAACAAGGAGCTGGAGGCTTCCTTGTCGGAGGAGCGGACTTCCCACCAACGCCGCACGGAGGAGGACGTGGCGGAGAGGGCTCGCCTGCAGGCCCACTCCCAGTGGTTGGAGCACCAGTTGGAGGAGGCCCGGCGAGACGCGAGCGCGGCGAGGGACCGGAGTGCGTACGTCAACGGACTCTTGGAGGCCGCAAAGCGGGAGGCGCAGGAGGCCGTCCCGAAATTCCGGGCTTCCGACGAGTACACGTCGGAGGTCCGGGAGGCCGCCGTGGACTCCTTCCTGAAGGGGTTCCGGATGTGCCGGGAGAAGGTGGGGGCCCTCTTGCCCGAGCTCGACCTCAGCGAGGTGGTGATCGGAGGCAGAAGGCAGGGAGTTGAGAGCAGGGCCTCCGGTGCGGTCGATGCAACTCCTGCAGCACCGTCGACTAGCGGAACTGCGGCTCCGGAGCAGCCTCAAGAGCCGGCCGCCATAGAAGTCGAGGATGCAACGCCTGCGCCCCCGGCAGAGGGCTCCGACCCTGCACCCCACTGAGCCCGGCGCCTTCTCCCTGCTTTGCTTTGTTGTTGTAGTGTCTTTTCTTTTTCTTCTTTTGTATTTTCTTCTTTTGGGGACTCCCGGCCTGTCGGGACTCCCGGCTTGTACTGATCCTTTGTATCAATGAAAATTTTGGTTTGATAAAATTTCGAGTTCATCCCATCTCATCTTTCTTTTTCCTTCTTTCTGAGATGTTGGCATGGAATGCTTGAAGCGGTTGTAGGCCTGGCCCTTCCATTGCTCAAATCGAAGGTTGGGGCCTCCCGGATCGCGTGGCGGCAAAGTAGGCCTTAAGCGGATCCGTCTTTGGGATCGCCCTCATACTTGCGCAGGCGACATGGTGTTTGCACCGCCTTCCAGGCCGAAGCCCAGGATCTCCGGACTGAGCTCGATGCCGCAGGCTTTCTCAAGCCTTATGCGGCTTGCTGAGCTGTTCTCTGGGCCTTTGTGGGCGAACTGGGTTCTGCGCCACCTTCCAGGCCGAAGCCCAGGATCTCCGGACTGAGCTCGATGCTGCAGGCTTCCTCAAGCCTTGCGCGGCTTGCCGAGCTGTTCTACGGGCTTGCGTGGGCGAACTGGGTTCCGCGCCACCTTCCAGGCCGAAGCCCAGGATCTCCGGACTGAGCTCGATGCCGCAGGCTTTCTCAAGCCTTGCGTGGTTTGCTGAGCTGTTCTTCGGGCTTGCATGGGCGAACTGGGTTCTGCAACACCTTCCAGGCCAAAGCCCGGGATCTCCGGACTGAGCTCGATGCCGCAGGCTTTCTCAAGCCTTGCGCGGTTTGCTGAGCTGTTCTCCGGGCTTGCGTGGGCGAACTGGGTTCCGCAACACCTTCCAGGCTGAAGCCCGGGATCTCCGGACTGAGCTCGATGCCGCAGGCTTTCTCAAGCCTTGCGCGGTTTGCTGAGCTGTTCTCCGGGCTTGCGTGGGCGAACTGGGTTCCGCAACACCTTCCAGGCCGAAGCCCAGGATCTCTGGACTGAGCTCGATGCCGCAGGCTTTCTCAAGCCTTGCGCAGTTTGCTGAGCTGTTCTCCGGGCTTGCATGGGCGAACTGGGTTCCGCGCCACCTTCCAGGCCGAAGCTCAGGATTTCCGGACTGAGCTCGATGCCGCAGGCTTTCTCAAGCCTTGCACGGTTTGCTGAGCTGTTCTCCGGGCTTTCATGCGCAACTGGGTTCTACGCCGCCTTCCAGGCCGAAGCCCAGGATCTCCGGACTGAACCCGATGCCGTAGGCTTTCTCGTCGAAGTGAGAAGGGAGTGTTTGAAGTGGGGGAACTTTATTACAGGAGCAAGGAACCCTACATTACTGATAGTACATCCTCAGGTTCGAGGCATTCCACGTCCGGGGGAATCTGGCACCTCCCAATTCTTCCAAGTAGTAGGCGCCATGAGGGAGGGCCTCTGCCACCTGATATGGGCCTTCCCAGTTGGGTGAGAGCTTACCGCATTCCCGTGGCTGGGAAGCTTCAGCACGCCGGAGGACCAAGTCTCCGGGACGGAAAACCTTTGGCCGCACCCGGGAGTTGTAATACCTGGCCACGCGTTGCCTGTACGCCACCATTCGAATTCGGGCTTTGTCCCTCGTTTCTTCGAGAAGGTCAAGGTTGAGCATCATCCTGGCTGGGTTTTCTGTCTCGTCATATTGCTCCACACGCAGTGTGGGCAGGCTGATCTCGATCGGGATGACTGTCTCGGCTCCGAAGACGAGGTTGAACGGGGTTTCGTCGGTAGCCGTCATCGGGGTGGTGTGATATGCCCAGAGGACGCTGGGGAGCTCATCGGCCCACCTGCCCTTGGCCTGGTCCAGCCACGTGCGGAGACCCTGAAGGATGGTCCTGTTTGTGACTTCGGCTTCCCCATTGGTCTGCGGGTGCGCCACCGAGATGAAGCGATGCTTGATGCCGAGGTCGCTGCAGAATTCTTCGAACTCCCGGCAGTCGAACTGGCGTCCGTTGTCAGTGACCACGGTGTGGGGGAGGCCGAAGCGGCAGACGATGGACTTCCAAAAGAACTTGGCGACGTTTGCTTCGGTGATCCTCGCCAAGGGTTCGGCCTCGACCCACTTCGTGAAGTAATCGATGGCCACTATCAAGAACTTTCGCTGTCCAGACGCCGGTGAGAATGGGCCCAGGAGGTCCATCCCCCACTGGGCGAACGGCCAGGGGGCTGAGAGCTGGGAGATTGGGTTGGAGGGCTGCCGTTGCACCGTGGCTGGCGCTGGCACCGGTCGCATTTCTTCACGAAGTCGGCGGCGTCTTCCTTCATTGTCTCCCAGAAGTAGCCCTGACGGAGGGCCTTGTATGCCAATGCCCTGCCCCCACGTGATTCCCGCAGACGCCTTCGTGAATCTCCTAAAGCACAAGCTTGGCTTCTGTGGGTCCTACGCACTTGAGGAGGGGGTAGGAGTAGGATATTCGATACAACTGCCCGTCCATCAGGATGAACCGCACGGCCTTCTTCCTGATGAGGCAAGCCACCTCGCGGCCCTCCGGCAGGGTGCCATTGGTGATGTACGCGGCGTACTTGTCTATCCAGCTGGGTTCATGGCCGACCTGGTGGACCTCCACCGGTGCCTCGAGGTTTGGGACCTCAAGGCACTCCACATAGGCGCGTCCCAGCATCGTGTCTGGCAGGGTCGCCAGTCGAGAGAGTGCATCCGCGCGGGCGTTCTCCCTGCGGGGGATATGGAAGATGTTGAAGCGTCGGAATCTGGACGCGCCCGCCTTGACGAGCTCCAAGTATCTCGCCATTTGGGGGTCGTGTGCGACGTACTCCCCGGACACCTACCCTGCCACGAGCTGGGAATCAGTGAAAGCCTTGAGGTTGGTTACGCCCAGCTCGCGGGAGACTCTCAGCCCGGCAAGAAGTGCTTCATACTCCGCCCGGTTATTTGTCGCGGGGAATTGGAAACGGAGTGCGCACTCGGCGACGACCCCGCTACTATTGGTAAGGATGAGCCCAGCCCCGCTCCCGCCGGAGTTTGAGGCTCCGTCTACATGGAGGATCCAGGCATCTTCTCCGGGCTCGCCGGTGCCTATCTCCATCGATCGGCCTGAGGGGCCTTCCTCGGGCTCCTTGCCCAAGCCTGCACACTCGACCAAGAAGTCGGCTAGCACCTGTGCCTTCATGGCCGACCTCGGCCTGTACGTAATGTCGAACTCGCTGAGTTTCAGTGCCCACTTTGCCAATCGTCCCGAGGTATCGGGTCGGCTGAGCACTGCTTTCAGCGGTTGATACGTTAGGACAGCGATGGGGTGCGCTTGGAAATAAGGCCTGAGACGCTGGGCAGACACTATTAGCACAAAAACGAGTTTCTCGGGCCGAGAATACCTGAGCTCCGCGTCACGGAGAAGTTTGCTGGTATAGTATACCGGCCGCTGGGCCCCCTGGCCGTCGGTTCGAACCAAGACTGAGCTGACGGCTTCCGGGGTAACCGCTAGGTAGAGGATAAGCTCCTCTCCCTCCTCGGGCCTGGACAGCAACGGTGGCGATGCGAGGGTCTTCTTCAGCTCCTCGAAGGCCTGCTGGCATTCCTCGGTCCAAGCAAAGTCATTCATCTTCCTCAGTACCTTGAAGAAGGGATGGCAGCGGTCCACCGACCTGGAGATAAAATGGCTGAGGGCCGCAACTCGGCCGGTTAGTTGCTGCACTTGCTTCTTGGAGGCGGGCTACTCCATATCCAGGATGGCCTGGACCTTCTCCGGGTTGGCCTCGATTCCTCTTTGGGTCACCATAAATCCTAGGAATTTCCCGGCGAAGACGCCAAAGGCGCACTTCACTGGGTTCAGCTTCATCTGATGGCGTCGGAGGTTGCCGAAGGTCTCCGCCAAGTCAGCCACGTGATCCGACTCGGGTTTGCTCATTACCAGCATGTCGTCCATGTATACCTGCATGTTGCGGTCGATCTGGTCTTTGAAGATTCTATTGACCAGGCGCTGGTACGTTGCCCCCGCGTTCTTGAGGCCAAATGGCATCATCCTATAGCAAAAAGTTCCGCGGTCAGTTATGAAGGCGGTGTGCTCTTCGTCCTCCGGGCTCATTCGGATCTGGTTGTATCCGGAGAAGGCGTCCATGAACGATAGGAGGCGATGCCCTGAGGTGGTGTCGACCAGCTGGTCGATCTTTGGAAGAGGGAAGCTGTCCTTTGGGCAAGCTCGGTTGAGGTCGGTGTAATCCACACAGATCCTCCACTTACCACTACTCTTTCTTACCATGACCACGTTTGCCAGCCAGCTGGGGTACTGGACCTCTCGGACAAAACCGGTGGCGAGGAGCTTCTCCACCTCCTCGTTGATCGCCTTCTGCCTCTCCATGGCGAAGCTTCTCTTCTTCTGGCGGACCGGGTGGCAATTTGGGTCCATGTTTAGCCTGTGCATGATGACCTCGGGCGGGATGCCCGGCATGTCAGCTGCTGACCAGGCGAACACGTCAGCGTTGGCACGGAGGAACTCCAGCAGGCGGGTTCGTTCTTCCTCAGGGAGCTGGGCCCCGACTTGCACCGTCTTCAGGGGATCCGAGCCGAGGGGAAAAGTCAGCAGGCGCTCTACGGGCCCTCCCCTGGGTTCCTTCTCTCTCAGATCGAGGTCGTCGATATCATGGGCGAGCTCCAGGCTCCTGGCGCCCGGGACCGTCTGAAGGCAAAGCGGGACTAGCTGGGTCGTCCCCTTCATCTCCCCGAGCCCGGAAGGCATGGGGAACTGTACCAACAGCCTTCTTGTGGAGATGGTGGCGTCCAGTTGGTTGAGCCCGGGACGCCCGAGGATGGCGTTATAAGGCGAGGGGAGCCTGACGACGGTAAATGTTATTAAGACGATCGCCTGCCGGGGTGGGGATCCGGCGGTGACCGGGAGAGTGATCTCCCCCTCGACCCCCACGGAGTCCCCCATGAAACCTACCAGGGGGGTGTGCACCGGTTTCAGCTGATCGTGGGACAAGTTCATGCAGGAGAAAGCATCGTAAAAAAGTACGTCAGCCGAGCTTCCACCATCAACCATGATTCGATGTACAAAATGCTTCGCGATGGTCATCTCGACCACCACGGCATGGTTGTTTACAATGTCATTTCCCTCCCCCCCCCGGGGAGGGATTACATCCTCCGGGTTCCCGACTTCCCGGGTTCTCTTCGTCGCTCGACCGAACCCGCGTGAGATCATGCCCACGGGCTTCTCCGTTGGGCGGTTGTCGATCGCAGGGACGGGCGGCAAGGCCGCGAGCGGCTGCCCTTCAGAGGGGGCCTCGTTCTTGACGAACTTCCTGAGGTAACCCCTCCTAACCAGCTCCTCGATCTCCCGCTTCAAGTGGCGACACTCCTCTATGTTGTGCCCGTGCTCGCGGTGGAACTGGCAGTACTTCGATTTGTCTCGGACGGCTCTCGGGTTCTGAGGAGGAGGTCGGCGAAGGTAGCGCTCGCCCTCGATTTCCATGAGGATCTTCGTCCGAGGTGCGAGGAGAGGGGTGTACCTCTGCTCGGGAGCGGCCTCGCCCCTCGGCCTTGGATTCGGGCGAGGGTCGGTAGACGGCCCGGGCCTCCGAGCTCCCGGGGCGTCCCTCGGGAGCGGCTTCTTCGGAGTCTTCCCGTCTAACTCTCGACGGGTGCGGTCAGCCTCCTCCGCTCGGATGTACTTGTGGGCGCGGAGGAGGAGCTCGGAGTACGTCCTGGGCGGCTTCTTGTCCAGGGAGTAGGTCAGGCGGGACGTCTTGAGCCCGCGCTTCAAAGCCAGCATGGCGACGGGCTCGTCCAAGCTGTAGATCTCCAGGGCCGCGGTCTTGAACCGGGTGATGTAGTCCCGGAGCAGCTCCTGGTCCTGTTGGCGGATGGAGAAGAGGCTGTCCACCTCTCTCGGCACCTTTCGACAAGCGTCGAAGTGTGCCACGAACCTTCCTTCCAGCTGATGGAAGGAGCAAATGGATCCGGGCTCGAGGCGGGTGAACCAGACTCGAGCGGCCTTCCGGAGGGTCGCCGGGAAGGCAATGCACAGGAGAGCGTCAGTGGCCCCCTGGACTCTCATGAGGGCTTTGTAGCTCTCCAGATGGTCCAGAGGGTCGGTGGTCCCGTCGTAGGGATTCACCTGCGGCATGTGGAACCATTTCGGGATCGGTTCCGCCTGGATTTCTTCAGAGAAAGGGGGGCGGGAGTCGTAGCTCGCCGGGTCTGTCGACGAGTTCTGCAGGTCGGCAAATCGGCGGGCGAACTCCGCCAGCTTGTGCTCATGCTCCTCCAGGTGCCTCTCGGCCTGGCGGCTGATGGCTTCGTCGGTGGAGTCTTCCACCGAGACTGCGGGTGAAGGGGGCGCCGATCGGTCTCGGCGCGAGGTCTGGCCTCAGCGTCGCTTGCTGCGATGCACCATTTCTGCCCCGTCGGCCGGGGATCGGCTCTCGTGATCCTCCTAACCGGAGTAGTTTCTCTTTGCGGGAGCTTGGTGGCTCCCCCGGGGATTGGAGGCGGCCCTCGGATGGGATGGCCTGCCCTGGATTGAGCGCAGGCTCCCACGCTGCCCCACGGCTCGGGCCGCGGGGGTCCCTGGCTGCGGCTGGGTGGCCAGGGACCGTTGCTGATGCTGAAGCTGCCGGACCGCTGAGGTCAAGGTCTGCAGCTGCTGGATGACGGCCGCAAGGGGTCCGTCCGCCGGGGTAGGCTGCTGTGCAAGAGGAGGGGGAGCCGGAAGCTCCCTCTCCGGGCTGAGGGCCTCTGGGGGGGAGTGAACCTCCCCCACGCGACTGGTGGACGCCTCGCGGCCATGAGTGACCACCATCGTCAGAGAGCGCGACACCTGCAGAAAGCTGTCCCCCGCTCGGGTTGGGTGTCCTGCCCCCCTACCTGGCGCGCCAATTTGTTGCCGCTCCCGTCATCGCGCCCGTGCCACGGATCCGCCGATCCCTCCTGACCGCCTGGCAAAGGAGCCTCCCTGGCTGCGGCTAACCTGCAAAAAAGGGGTTAGAAGACCCTGGCCGGGGATCCCGGCGAGGGAGCTCCGACGGTCAAGTCAATAGACGACGAGAGGGAACAGACTCTCCAGACGGACCCCCGAAGGGGTTCCAGACTTAGAGAGTTTACTAGTGAGAGAGACGCTCTGGGGACCAGAATCTCGGCTGGGCCTCCTTGCCGAGCTCACGCCCAGTGATTCCCTCTCGGGATCTCTGGTTTTCACTCTCCGGAGCGAGGCCTTTTTCCGTTTCTTCCCCTTTGTCCCCAGGCTTGTTCGCTTACCTCTGTTGTCCCCAGATTCCTCCCTCTTTATCTCCTTTCGTCATGCGCTTGTCTTTTCCTCCTGGGAGACTCCCCTCCCCTGTCTTCTTCTCTTTTCCCTTTTCGGTGAAGGGGGGCCAGGCGGCTTTCCGACCTCGTCCGCCGAGCCCAGCAGGGAAAAGGCAAAGACAGAAGAGAAAAAGGGAGGGCGGCGCTGACAAGGCGGCCGGTCAGGCCTCGGGTCCAGCGAGAGCGCTCTCTCTCCCAAGCACGGGCGCCATCCATCTATAGGGCCTGTTCTGTCAGAATCGTGCCCCTCGGCTGTGGAGCTTGTCGGGCCGATGCAAGTGATGTTCCGCATGCCGCCGCCCTCCGTACAGGGCACCGTCTGGGGTTCGTACGGCCCGAGGGATGACCTCGGGGCCCGCGACTCTTCCTTGAGATCTTCTCCGTATGGGCGTCCTGACCTCGGCCGAGTTGGACCCGTCTCCGGGGGCCACCTGGCGAAGAGCGAAGGACCAGCCGGCCTCGGCCTAGGTGGACCCCTCCTGGGTGGACACCTGGCGAGGTGGCAGGAGGTCGCCTGGCTTCGGCCGAGGTGGACCCGTCTCCGGGGGGCCACCTGGCGAAGGGCGAAGGTTCAGCCGACCTCGGCCTAGGTGGACCCCTCCTGGGTGGATACCTGGCGAGGTGGCAGGAGGTCGCCTGGCTTCGACCGAGGTGGACCATTCTCCGGGGGGCCACCTGGCGAAGGGCGAAGGGCCAGCCGACCTCGGCCTAGGTGGACCCCTCCTGGGTGGACACCTGGCGAGGTGGCAGGAGGTCGCCTGGCTTCGGCCGAGGTGGACCCGTCTCCGGGGGGCCACCTGGCGAAGGGCGAAGGGCCAGCCGACCTCGGCCTAGGTGGACCCCTCCTGGGTGGACACCTGGCGAGGTGGTTGGAGGTCGCCTGGCTTTGGCCGACCTCACTTAGGCGGACCCCTCCGAACTTGGGCGCCACCGGGGTGGTAGAGGAGCTCCGATCCGAGCTCGACCTCGGCGAGGGCGGTTTGCCTTAGAAAATTGCCGGGCGCTGTAGTCTTGTCGAACCTGGTCTTGAAGACGTGGCGCTGACTCGGCCGGAGAAACCTCCATGTGGCTCGATCGCATTCGGCGGTATCTGAGCCTGGCCACGTCACTGTCACGGCTGTAACAAGTTTATTCTCACTTTTCTTATTCCAAGGATAATTTTAAAATTTCTAAAAATTAATTAATATAAAATATCTTTTAATTATTTTAATATATTATAATAATAAATTAATTAATAAAATATAATTTTAATAGATCATAATAATAAATTAAATAATATAAAATAATATATTTAATTATTTTAATATAGCATAATAATAAATTAATTAGTATAGCATAATTTTAATATATCATAATAATAAATTAAATAATATAAAATAATTTAATTTATTATTTTAATCGATTATAATAGATCATACTAATGAATTAATTAGCATAACAAAATTTTAATAGATCATAATTTTAAATTAATTAGTATAAATAATTTAGTTATGTAATTATAAAATTAAAAAATATTTGATAACTCATTTTATGTTATTATTTGAGCAGGGATATTTTTAAAATTTCAAAAAATTCATCCCCTATTTTTGATAGAATACAGGCTTATTTCCATGTCATCCAAACACCATTTAGAATAATACCGTATTAATTACACTGAAATAAGATGAAATACCTGATTTTTATCCAAACAGAAATTAAGAATAATAATGAGAATAAATTATTTTCGAAAGTATTTCTATTTACAGAATAATTTTTTACCAATCAAACGCTACAAAAAAAAAAAAAAAGTTGCAATCGCCCATCCGGTGGAAGAAGATCCAACAATTCCCTCCCGTGGCCAGGACCCGCACCAACTAAGCCATGCACCGACCCTCTCCTTTTCACCGCATCTGACCTCAGCGGGCTAACCACCATGATGTTTTCTCGTCCTCCAGCAAATACGTATACTTGCTTCCACCCACCTCCAATCCTCCCCGCAAAACCATCAGTTTGCCAGATCCTTGCTGGACCGATGCACGACCATGAAAGAATCGAAGAGAATGCGCTCCCACGTGATCTCTCCTTCTACTGCATCCACTTCCAATCATCACCGGCTCCTCTCCTTCCGCTGCACCCAGGATTCTGGCGAAATCATTCCAGCCCAGACACCTTCGTCTGGAACTCCATGATCACGGAGCTGCGAGCACGAGGCTTCGAGCACCATGGCAACGCCTTCCAATTTTTTGCTCCAGGCCCCCGCCGTTAAGGGACGAGTTCCATGCACACGTGCTTGCTCAAGCTTGGTCTAGACTCCAATGGGTACGCGTCAATCCATATGTAATGAATTACGTGGAATGATACGTTCTCTGGCTATAATAGAAGCAAACAATTCAAGGAATCATGCAAGCTTCTTCGGGGATGATGAAGGAGGGTCTGACTCTCACTCCAGCGACTCATATTTCAGTGCTATCAGCTTGCGCAACATTGAAGGATGGCCTCGAAATCCATCCATGCATCGAGGAGAACTGGATGTTGCAATATTTAAAAGGGGAGAACCGTTGATCGGTTTGTATGCCTAATGTAGAGATATATGGATGAGGCATGGAGATTGTTTGAGAGAATGAAAGTGCAAGACGTGATATATTGGACAGCGTTGGTTGCTGGATTTGCTAATTCAGCAGAGATTCATCGAGCTAGAGTGCTTTTAGATCAGATGCCAGAAAGGCTTTGGAACTTCGGTCAGAACTGATGACATAACCCGAAGTGCAAGGAATGGGCACGGAGGTGCCCAAGATGAGAGCTGAGAGGTGATAATGGATTGGGGAACGAGAATATACCTGGTTGTGGTCTGAAAGCTAGAAATGAATGGAGAAATTCATGAAATTGTTGCTGGATATAGAAATCCAATGAAATTTACTCCAAATTGGAAGAGATGAGCAAGGAGCTGAAATGAATATGGAAGGTTGTCAGGGCAGTGGCTTGGTAACCGTGCATTGGCTAAGTTCGCTTGGGAGTTTTTTTCCAATGGATGGTGTGGCTGATGATGGAGGAAGACAACCCTCCACCGGCTGCTAGTCAGGCGTCGCAAAGGTCAGGTGATGGTGACCGGACATGGGCAAAGATAGTCCAAGGTCTGTCCCGGGATCCATCAAAGACATCCCACAAGATTTCTCCCGACGAGATCGACCAGCTCCAGGCATTCTTTTCGAAGGTGTTGGAGCTGCCGGAGACCATCCTCGAAGTATCACGCCGGTAGTGGGAGGGCCTGGCCATCATGGTAAGGAGTCTAGGGCATCGGGTGCCTGCGAATTGGGTCTCTAAGGAGGTCAGAGCTAAGGCTAAGCTTGATTACGAGCCGAAGGTGTTTTCGATTGTTGAGGACCACCTCATTGTCCGGTTCAAATCGGAGTGGGACTGCTCCTTGGTTAGATCTGACATGCCCTGGTTTGCCGGAGGTCAACTTTTGGCTATGGAAAGTTGGATGGCAGACTTCGTTCTAGGCCATCGGACGATCCAGAAGGTTGTTGTGTGGTTCAGACTTCCAAGCCTTCCCCTTGAGTATTGGCTGCCGACGGCCATCCTGGTGTGTCACACCCCGGCCCGAAGCCCGACCAGATGCATAACAGACAGCCGTATATCCTCAGGGTTCACCCCGACGAATACACAAGACTTAACCTTACACATTAGCATTTGGACATTGATAGAAAATAAAATTTCCAAACTTTATTATCACTTTATTATTTGAGCATTTCAATCCAACTAACAGATAAAATTTCATAAAAAAAAAATCTCATATACAATATGAGCATGGTTTATTTTAAATTTAAACTAATATGAATTAAGAAACTAAAGTCCTAAATCCTAACTTTTCACTGACTGGTCCCAAAATCTGATGGATCTTCTGGATCTATAGCAAAGGTAAAAAAAATAGGATGTGAGCTTAATAAGCTCAGTAAGTTATCATCACCTCCAATATACAAACATAAATATACCAATAACAAACATGTATAAACACATCAGACGAACAAGATATCCAGCATCAAAATAATATAACCAGCAATATTATGCAAATGTGTACACTTAAATGCAACCGACATGACTATGGATGGCAGCCATTTACTTTACCCTCCTAGTCCATCAGACTATTGCCACGATCAACCCGTGGCTAGCTCCGAAAGAAACTAGATCCTGTGTACACATACCGCTTATCGGTCATGCGCCAGTGATAGCCCCATTGGAGGCCCAAAAGAAAAACTAGCTTTGAAATCACATGAGAAAACATGCATCTCTAGCATGTGCCAGCAACTGCCATGTATGGCTAAGGCAACTAGCTCCTGTGTATACATACCGCTCATCGGTCATGCACCAGTGATGGCCCTACTGGAGGCCCAAAAGGAGACTAGATCCTCGTGTGATCATAGTCGAACTAGAGAGCATCCACATCAACACAATGCATGCAACCCAATGCAATCCAATGCAGATTAAAATATACTACATATATTTAGTATTTATAAATACATAATATATTTGGCATATAATACCAGAGGTCAAGATAACTTACTAGAAATGATTCTTTACTGCCTATTTGAACATCAACTTTGATTATGTTTTATTGACAAGAAAGATGGAGACCCTGAAAAGGTTAATTATATAATTAATTTCCTATTTAAAATAAACTAACATAAGGAAATAATTCTTAGTCTTGTCTAGATCTTGGCCTAAATCCCAAAAATAAATTTAAATAATTTTATTATTATTTCTGACATACTTTTTTTCCTCTCTCAATTTTCTCTCCTTTTTTATTTTGTATGTATTTATTATATTATATTATTTATTTATTTATTTTTCTGATCCTCTTCCTTTATTTTTTTCCTTCTTTTTTTCTTTCTTCCCCGATCCCCTTTCCTTTCTCTCGGCCCGAGCTCGCCTCCCTTGCTTTGATGAGCCGGAGAAGGGTAGCGGTCCACCTGAGCTTCTCGGATGGAGCAGGGGAGGTGTTGCACATCACCGGCAGTGGTCGACCACCGGAGTAAAGAGGAAGGAGATGGGGCTCCGTGTTGGGAATTATGTCCCAAAGCTAATCGTCTAGGCTGTAGACGGTTGTGTTATTCGTATATGAATTTTGATATAAATAAAAGTTATCTTTTGGCTGTTCATCACAGATACATTTTCCTTAATTTAAACTCTTTTGTGATGATATCCTTTGAGCTACCTTGTATGCGATGTAGAGAGGATGCATTGTGTAGTTCATAAATTAGTTCGCGACCAAATGATACAATATTTTCAGGATGATGGTGTATCAAGAGTAGGTCGTTGATGTCATATATGTTGGTTGTCCTCTTAACCAAGTAGCATGGAAATGTTGGTATGACATCGGGTGTTGTGTTTGACACTTCACTGAATGTGACTCTCATGCGAGATTCTCTTGCTACCGAAGAAGAATCTTGCATTAGAATATAGACTTGAATTATTCCTTTGACTTGAGATCAATATGGCAGCTTACAAGCAACTCACTATGCTTTGGTACTGGACTACCCGAATTTCTAATCCGGTGATGGAAGGTTACTGGGTATAGTCAAGTACTTGTGTAGCGGTAGTAGGATCGAGATAGGATTGACCTCTCCAAATGATTTGGATTGAATGCTTAATATGCCTCAATTTAGAAAGACCTTGGCCAAGGTATTCCTTGTAATTTGTTGCAGGGATTCTTTGAGAAATATTCAGATGGATTGCTTAAGGTTGGGTAGTTTAACCCTATGCCATTTGGAGCATTAGGAGGTGCAGGGAATAAGTTCAATTCTATTCCAAATTCAACAGGTTCATGTTGCTCTGCAACCTTCAACCTATCCGGATGCCAAGTATCATTGCTAGATGGTGACTTTGGCTAGTACTGGAAATATTCTCGTGCTACCGTTTAGTGTTTGAACCTATGGGGTCGCACACTGATGGTTTCTTCTTGTTTGTTGGCATGCGAATGATTGGAAATCATTCCGAACTCATTTGACAAGTTGTTGTCAAACTTCTGATCGAGCTGACTCTCCTTGAATGAATCGACTCGAGTCGAGTCGACTCGAATGGTCGAGTCGACTCGAATGACGGACTACTGAAATTCGAAAATCCTTCATTAAATGCTGTAATTGTTATGGGATTTAATGCTGGGAGTTCCGAGTTTTAATGATTGCTATTGCTGAATTCAAAGAGACTTCTAACCTCCATGAAATTTCAAGAGACCCCATAACTCTCCAATAATCTCTCATTAATCCCTCTTAATTGTTTTGAAGGCTGCTGCTATTATTTAATGGCTGGGCTGCTGAAAGTGAATGGTTCACTTCTCATATTCTATTCCCAAATATCTGGATCAAGTTTTTACTCTACCAAAATTCTGGGTTATAGTTCTTCCTTGATCATTGAGAGATTGAGAGATTTGATCTCAGGGATTATTGAGTTTGGATGAGATCTCTGAGTGCATACCTTCTATTAAAATTTTAGGATAGAGTGTTGGGAAAGGTTCTTAGGAGTCTTTGTTCCAGCACTGCTGCAGCGACTTGCACTTCAAAGAGTTGACGATGTCCCACTTGTCTTCAAGGAGTTGAAGACGAGGGAGTTTAACCGACAAAGCTTCCGTAGAGGCTAGCACTTTAAAGGAAGAAGAAGAAATCGCACTACACGGTGTGAACCACCCGTAGAGGCGGTATCCTAGTGCTGCTTGCATATTCGAATTTTTTCTATAGGTTTGTGCCATCCTTGGGATTGCTACTGAGAGTTGGACTTTTGGTTTTTCCCGGTGAACGTCACCAAGGTATGTGATTGATTATGTATGACGTAATTAGTTCTTTCGTATCATTGTATGGTTATATAAATAGTTCCAAATTTCATACTATGGATGCATGATTTCATATTTATATTACTCCAGATGCATTTAAATCCTGATACAGGGGTTATGTTAATTAGATTAACATGTTGATAAAATAGTTTTATCGCTTTCCGCTATTGCATGCTCTTAGAAAAGTTTTAAAATGCTTGCATCGTCCCTTGGAACGGTTCCTTTCACTCCGCCCTCTCACTACTGCCATAACCAACCCAAGAAAATCACTAAGAAAAAAGAGAGAGAGAGAGAGAGAGAGAGAGAGAGAGAGAGAAACTCACTGACGATGATCCATGAACGCTCGATCACCGGAGATGAAAGAAAAATCAATGGGAAAGTCGACTATGAGGTGGTTTAAAGAGAAACATAAAATGAGGGATCTCCTTGCTGCACGGGGAGGAACCTCGCTCGATCGGATCCCGCTCCCCCCTACGACTCTCACCGATCGATTCCCACCCCCTCCTCTCGATTTCCCCGGTGGTCGGATAAATAGGGGCTCCATCCCCTATTTTCTATGTTCTCTCTTCTTCTTTTTTTTCTGGATTTGCTATGAAGTCGACAAAGGCTGCCGACTTCAGCCCACTTAGCCTAAAAATAAGTGGGCCTTGCATTCTCCCCTCCTACAAAAAAAATTTCAACCTTAAAATTTATTATACCTGATTTATTTATTTATTTATTTTTTCTATAGGATAAATCTTCTCTTAAATAAAGTGGTCCAATCTCTCGAGCACAAGATTAGGATCTGATACATATATCCTCAACATGGATACAAGATCATGATCCCTGATGCTGAAAGGGCAAGATGGACAAATCATATTTACCAAAATAATATCCCCATCTAGAGTAGTCACACATATTTTATAATCCAATTTTTCATGTATGATATTAACTTCCTTAACAAATTTCAATGAAGTAAAAGAATATGTTGCTCCAAAGTCAATCAAAATAAAAACATATGCATATGCCATCTTAATCATACCTATCACTATGGCATTCGATGCTTGAGCATCTTGCTGAGTCATGGCATAAACACGGGCTTGGATTTTTGATTTTAGATGTCCTTCATATCCTTGCTCCGAAGGTTGGCCTTGATTAGAAAGAGGTGCATGCTGGATAGTCTAAGCAAGTGGTCAAGATATATTCGGATAAGGTTGCTGATAACCAATATTCTGACGGAGTGGGCAATCCATAGCCTTATGACCCTATCGGCCACAATCAAAACATCCTCCCGAAAACCAGCGACAATCCTGTATCGAATGAAAACCCTAACACCTTGTATAACAAGGTCCATTACTCTGTCCAAGTGCATTTTGTGATTTTGATTGATTGCCAGAAGGTTGACCACCTTGTTGCTCATCAGACCTCAACCTTTTCTTCTATTGATGCTCTCTTTCTTGTTGCATATTATCAACCTCCTGTTCAATATTTTTAGCTTTACTAACCACATCCCGATACGAAGCCAGTTGCATCGATCTCACTCTAGCATGAATCCTAGGTTTTAGCCCTTTCTCAAATCTCCGAGCCTTGATACCATCCATAGCCACCAAATATTGAGCAAAATGGGATAATTCAATAAACTTGGCTTCATATTGTGCCACCATCATGTTCCCTTATATCAATATTGTAAATTCACTTTCCTTCTCAAATCTAAGACTTTCTGGAAAATACATATCCAAGAACTCTTGACAAAAATTATTCCAAGTAATCGGCTCTTCAGTACAATGCTACCTCTTGATAGCTTCCCACCATTCAAAAGCTTTGCCCTGCAATTGATAAGTAGCAAAACGAACCTTTTCTTGATCTGTGCAATCCATACTGGCAAAAACTTTCTCCATTTTCTTTAGCTATTTCAATGATTCAGTGGATTCAGTGTAGCCTTCAAAAATAAGTGGTGCTAACTTCTTGAACTCGCCAATTCCCTGATCCATCCTAGAAGCCTAACCACCTCTGTTTCCTTGCTGACGCATTTCTTGAACAAACCCAGCTAAAGCTTGTATGAGATTTGCTACTTGACCATAAGAACTAATAATCCCCTGATTATTGGGCATATCATACTGCTGACGAATAGGGCTAACTGCTCGACTCTTACCTTGATCCGGCGATGGACTACGAGCTACCCTAGGAGTGTTAGCAACTCGAGCTGTTGCTGTTGCTCGAGAAGTATTGCGCTTAATTTGAGAAGCTCCATTGGTTGGGGAGATATCTTGGGTCCGTGAGGCACTATGGGTTCGGGAAGTGCATTCATTTGGATGACCACGTTGCATATTATCAACTTGGAGATTTTCTACCGTGTTGGATACCCTCATGGATCGAGTTTAAACCATTTTTACCTGGTTTACAAAAATATTAGATTCAATTAAATTTAATCTACATATGTATAGTAATCATCTAATCATATCCTAATCAATTCTATCCCACACTCACTATCTATTCTAATTTATAGGATCTTTGAACCATGCTCTGATACCACTAAATCTATCACACCCTAGCCCAAAGTCCGACCAGACGTGTAACAGACAACCATATATCCTCAGGGTTCACCCCGATGAATACACAAGGCTTAACCGTATACACTAGCATTTGGACAATGGTAGAAAATAAAATTTCCAAACTTTATTATTACTTTATTATTTGAACATTTCAACCCAACTAATAGATAAAATTTCATTAAAAAAAAATCTCAGATATAATATGAGCATAATATATCTAAATTTAAACTAACATGAATTAAGAAACTAAAGTCCTAAATCCTAACTTCTCACTAACTGGTTCCAAAATCCAATGGATCTTCAAGATCTGTAGCAAAGATAAAAAAAATAGGATGTGAGCTTAACAGGCTCAGTAAGTTATCATCACCTCTAATATACAAATATAAATATATCAATAATAAACAATAAGTATAAACACATCATACGAACAAGATATCCATCATCAAAATAATATAACTAGCAATATTATGCAAATATGTACACTTAAATACAATCGACGTGACTATGGATGGCCAACCATTTACTTTACCCTCCTAGTCCATCAGACTATGGCCAAGATCGGTCCATGGCTAGTCCCAAAAGAGACTTGATCCTGTGTATACATACCGCTCATTGGTCATGCACCAGTGATAGCCCCACTGGAGGCCCAAAAGAAAAACTAGCTCTGAAATCACACGATAAAACATGCATCCCCAGCATGTGCTAGCAACTGCCATGCATGGCTAAGGCAACTAGCTCCTGTGTACACATACCGCTCATCGGTCATGCGCCAGTGATAGCCCTACTAGAGGCCCAAAAGGAAACTAGATCCTCGTATGATCATGTTGGACTAGAGAGCATCCACACCAACATAATGCATACAACCCAATGCAATCTAGTGTAGATTAAAATATACTATATATATTTAATATTTCATAAATACATAATATATTTGGCATATAATACCAAAGATCAAGATAACTTAATAGAAAGGATTTTTTACTGCCTATTTGAACCTCAACTTTGATTCTTCTCTATTAACAAGAAAGATGGAGACCCTGACAAGGTTAATTATATAATTAATTTCCTATCTAAAATAAACTAATATAAGAAAATAATTTTTAGTCCAGTCTGGATCTTGGCCTAAACCACAAAAACCAATTCAAATAATTTTATTATCATTTCTGACACACTTTTTTGTTTCCTCTCTCAATTCCCCCCCTTTTTTATTATTTATGTATTCATTTTATTTATTATTTATTTATTTTTCTGATCCTCTTCCTTTATTTTTTTTCTTCTTTTTTTTTCTTTCTTCCCTGATCCCCTTTCCTTTCTCTCGACCCGTGCTCGCCTCCCTTACTCCGATGAGTCGGAGAAGGGCGGCGGTCCATCGAAGCTTCCCGGATGGAGCAGGGGAGGCATCTCACATCACCAGCGGTAGTTGATCATCGGAGTAGAGAGGAAGGAGATGGGGATCCACCCCCTCACTACTGCCATAACCAATCCAAGAAAATCACTGAGAAAGAAGAGAGAGAAAACTCACCGACGACGATCCACGAATGCTTGATCACCAAAGATGGAAGAAAAATCAATGGAAAACTCGGCTATGAGGGGGTTTAAATAGAAACATAAAACGAGGGATCTCCTTGCCGTACGGGGAGGAACCTCGTTCGATCGGGTCCCCCTCCCCCTACGACTCTCACTGGTCGATTCCCACCTCATCACGGCCCTCCTCCCGATTTCCCTGGTGATCGCGGTGATAGATAAATAGGGGCTCCGTCCCCTGTTTTCTGTGTTCTCTCTTTTTTTTTTTTTTCTGGATTTGCTCTGAAGTCGACAAAGGCTGCCGACTTCAGCCCACTTAGCCAAAAAATAAGGGGGCCTTACATGGTGATTGCAACTGAAGTCGAAAGACCGTTGGTGGTTGATGAGTTCACTGATCATTTGAAGAAGACCAGCTATGCTCGAGTCAAGGTCGAGATTGATGCTAGCAAGCGCCTCAAACCAGGGATTTTGATCCAAGGGAGGAAAGGAACCTTTTGGCAGCAATTCATCTATGAGAACCCTTCGGGAGTCTGCTTCAGGTGTGGGAGAATGGGGCACAAAGATGAAAGTTGTAGGTTCTTGAAGGGGGAGAATTTCGGTGTAGGTGCTGATCTCCCAGCATTCGTTGGAGCTGGGGTCTCTTCTGGGGGAGAAGATACTGCTGATCCTTTGAAGGTTGCCATGGCTGAAGGTAGGGGGAGTGGGGGTAGTTCGGCCAAGGCTCAGCCCTTGGTTGGTAACTACCCCTATCCGCCAGCAATGGCCATCTAGAATGCTGGTGAAGGAGAGGAAGGAGCTCGACAAGGATAAGGTACCCGACTTCAAATCCCCTGATTTCACCTCTTCCTCTCCCTAACGGTCCTCTCTAACTGCTAGTCCTTCCTTACCAAGCTCGCCACCAGACTCTAACGGTTGGTAGAAACTGTCTAAGGTGGCACGCCATTGATCACAGGGGCAAGCTCCGATGATCAGTCTGGAGATGGGGCTGCTTAGGCCTCTGGTTTTGGAGCTCTGGGCCCTTTTGATGAATGTATGGATCTCGGCCCAGTGGAGGAGGATGGCCCAAAGTATCTTCGAATGGTTGAGCTTGGATCTATCTCACTGAAACGGGGCCGAAGCTCTCCGGCCTTGCCCTTATCCAGCCCGAGACTTGACGGCGTTCACATCCCTAGTTCCGGTGCTGGTGAAGGTATTTTCCTCTTTACCTTGTATGGTTGGGGACCTGGGGGGTAAGGGGAAGGCTTCTTCTTCCACCTCGCTATATGTCAAGGTGGTAGACTATGCCCCTTTGGATGCTTCTTCATCGGGTGACTCGGTCAATGCTCTAGACTCCTTAGTTCGTGCTAGGGGTGAAGGGAGGTGGAATGGAAAGGCAGTGATCCAGGTTGATCAAGCTTTGCCAGTGATTGCTGTGGGAGGAGGTATTGGGCAAAGTGACAAGGTTGAAGGTTTGGACCGAACCAATCTCCATGGGACTACGAGTCTAGTGTGCCTCCAGGTGGATTTGTCAAGAGGACCGGCCGGCACTTTTCCAAGGGTGAAAACTTCTCATTCTAATGGAATTGAAGGCACCAGGGAGGATTACTCTGGTCTTTCTGCTATCTCCACTTCCCATCTGTAGGGTGCTAGAAAAGGTAGTAGGGATTTTGTGGCTCATGAGGAAGTGATGGGGAGGTTGAAATTGGCGTTGTTTTCTACTGGAGAGGCTATGAATGCTGAAGATGTTGATGATGATGGTGATACTGATGAAGGGAAGGGGAAGGGCTGCCCCTCCAAAGACTGTTAATCTTTTTGTAATGAGGATACTGGTATGGAATGTTAGGTATGGAATGTTAGGGGGGCTAGCAAACCCTCATTTTTCTTATCTTTTTGTAGAATTAGTAAGTTACATCACCTAGATATTTGTATCCTGCTGGAGACATGAATTGGTGGGAGTAGCTTGCTCCGAATTCATCGTCGCTTTTCGAAGGATGGGGCTTCTATGCTTCGGATTATGATGGGTTGTCTGGTGGGATAGTGGTGGCTTGGAATCAATGTGCTGTTAGAATTGATGTCTTCCATAGATGCTTTCAGCATGTGGCTCTTGTGGTTACTAAACCTATGGGACCTACATGACTTCTATCCGGGATTTATGCCAGTACCAACTACAGAGAGAGGACTCTCTGGAATGAGGTATATTCTCCCATTGACCAAGGGATTCCTACTGTGGTAGCTGGCGATTTCAATTGTGTTACCAGAGCTGAGGATAAGAGAGGTGGCAGATCCTTTGCTCAAGATACGGTCTCTAGGGAATTCAACCACTTTTTAGATTCCAATGATCTCTTGGACTTAGGATTTGTTGGCCCTCATTTCACTTGGTGCAACAATAGGTCTGGTGGAGTAAGGATGTGGGAGAGGATTGACATTTGCCCAAATGGCTCAGCCTTTACCCCTAGTATCTGGTGTGCCATTTGGATAGAATTATTTTTGACCATTGTCCTCTTCTTCTCACAACCTCTGCACAAGTCCCTTTTCATGTTCCTTTCAGATTTAAAAAATTCTGATTGTCTTATCCCATATCTTAGGAAGTAGTCAGGGAGGTTTGGAGAATGCCGATGTGCGAGGATGCTCGATATAGGGTCTCGCAGATTGGAGCTTCTCAAGTGCTGGCTTCGTAGGTGGAATAAGGAGGAGGTAAGGAATATTTTCTCAAAATTAGATTTGGTTGAGAGGGATATTCATGATCTTCAGGAGAAGGAAGGGGGTTTATAGGATATAGATTTGCACTCTTTGCAAAAGCACCTCTCTTTGCACCATGCTCTCCTCTCTCATTAGGAGGTTCTTTGGAGGCAGAAGTCCAGGGTGCAGTGGTTGGCAGAGGAAGATAGAAATACTCGATTTTTTCATCATGCCACTCTGGTCCGTAGGCATAGAAATCGGATTAGAGCATTGAAGTTAGTTGATGGCCACTGGATTGAGGAGGAGAAGGATATTAGGTGGGAGGTTACATCTTTCTTCAAATCTAGGTGGTGTGATTCTTCTGGATCTTCTCACCCTTTCCATGCTTCTCCTCTCGAGGTTCTGGTCTCCTATGAGGAGAATTGTGGTCTTTTCTTTCCGGTTACTGAGGCAAAGGTTTTTATAGTTCAATGGTCTTTGGTGGACGACAAAGCACCTAGTCCTGATGGCTTTCTTCCATTGTTCTTCAAGAGTTTTTGGAGTATCATTGGGCATGATGTTGCTCTGGCTGTGCAGGATTTCTTTTCTTCGAGACACATGCCCAACATCTAGAAGTGGACCTTTGTCACTTTCATTCCAAAATGACCTAATGCTTGCGAACCATCCCACTGTAGACCTATCAGTCTATGTAATACTCTTTATAAATTATATGCTAAACTGTTAGCTAACAGGATGAAGTCAATCCTTCCACATCTGATTTCTCCTGAGCAAGGTGCTTTTATTGGTGGTCGGTGTATTTTTGACAATGTTCTATTAGCTCGGGAATTCATTTTTGACAATGTTCCGTAGAGCCCCAGCCAGGCGAGGATTGATGGCTATCAAGCTTGACATAGAAAGGGCCTATGACCATATGCTGTGGAGCTTCTTGGATAAAGCTTTGGGAGACTTTGGTTTTCACCCCCTTTGGATTTCCAGGATTATGTCATGCATCATCAGACCTTCTTTTTCAATTCTTATTAATGGCTCTCCATCAGAGTTCTTCTACTCAAATACTGGTCTTCGGTAAGGTTGTCCCCTCTTTTCTTATCTATTTATCATTTATACTGACTCTTTTTTGCGAGCATTATGTGATTCAATGTGGGAGTCAGCTATTCAGTCGTATTATCTAGCTCTTACTATACCCCCATTCTCGCATCTGTTGTTTGCAGATGATTGCTTACTCCTGGATAGGGCCTCTGCAACTACGGCACTGGATTTCAAGAGGGTGCTCCGATCATATTGCTTGGCTTCAGGATGGCAGGTCAATATTCAGAAATCTAAGATCCATTTCAGCCCGAATATCCCTGTTCGTCATCGAAACTTGATTATGAGCATTCTTGGAATTCAGGAGAGAGGAGGGACTCTGTCTTACTTGGGGATCCCGATCTTTGGTGGGAAACTCTGGAAGGAGGATTGCTCTATGATGGTGAAGGTTGTTCAGGAGAAGGTGGAGGGTTGGTAGGGTCGGGCTCTTTCCTCCATGGGGAGGATTACTTTGATCAGGTCAGTTCTCACTTCACTCCTGGTATACATGCTCTCCAATGCTGTTATCCCAAAGTCTATTATTCTTAAGGTTAAGCAGATTATTCGGACTTTCTTATGAAAATCTATTGTTACTTCTCGAGGAGTCAATCTATTGGGGTGGTCATTAGTTTGTCAGTCGATTTCTAAGGGAGGTCTTGGCATTCACTCACTTATTGTTAGGAGGGATGCTCTCTTGGCACGGCATGTTACTTGGCTCTATCTTGATTCAGGTAATATATGGTCTTCCACTATGATTGCTAGATATGGTCTTCCCTTTGCTACTTTGGGGGGTGGTGCTCTGCAGGTTCGTCGTTGCTCTGCTATCTGGAGGGAGATGGTGGCGAGGGTTTCTTATATTATGCATCATATGAGGTGGATTATTGGGGATAGCCGATCGATTGATTTTATGTCTAACCGCTGGATTTCGAATATGACGTTCGATAGGTGGCATATCTTTATCTCTGTGGATATTCCTTATTCTATATCTATTGTCGGCCTCTTACTGCCGGGAGAGTCCATGTGGAACCAAGTGCTAGTCACCCGGTACTTTGGTGAGGTGCTAGGTGACAGGATCTTATCCATTACACTTCCAGAGTTTCCTTGTGCTGATCTTCATGTCTAGAGGTCTTCTGCATCCCCTAAGACTCCCCTTGCCGACCTCTGCTCTATCTATTATCCTGACCCTCAGAGGGGTATTCATGCTGCTTGAATTTGGTTTCTTCCTTTGCATCCCAAGGTGAGATTATTCATATGGAAGGTTGCGTGGTGTCGGCTCCCCACTAGGTCCTTCCTATGCTCTACAGGGCTTCATCTGCCGCTTTCTTGCCCGCTGTGTGGGGTGGAGGAGGAGTCTCTTGTTCATGTTTTGTTCACATGTTCGCAGGTTTTGAAGGTCTGGTGCAGGGCAGGGTGTTATGGTTTATTCTCTGAGTGGGAGGATTTGGTGGACACATTCCTTCGGTTGTTGCGCTCTGACTCTACCCTGCCTTCCCCAATCTTTCTGGCCTACCTCGCTTATCATTTATGGCTCTCCCGAAATGCCATTGTCTTTGCCTCTTCTACTTCTTCGATGAGGCTCATTATTAAGAAAGCGAGGGCTCATGCGAATGGGTATCAGGGTTTGACAGTGGGGAATGCGGAGATTTAGGATTCCGGTTATGCTCTTTGAGCATCCTGTCGGGTTCTTTTCTCGTGGGAGCCTCCTCCTCCATCTTTTGCTACTGTGAGTTTTGATGGGAGCATCAAGGACAGACATGGAGGTGCTGCTTTTGTTATCCGGACTTCTGGATCAAGATTTTTGGCTGCAGGGGGTCTCATCTCATCGATCCCACCATTCCGATGGCAGAGCTTTAGGGTGCCTGGTCCGGGATCCGACATGCTAGGAGGATCCTTCATCTAGACCATCTTATTATTCAGGGTGACTCCCTCACGGTCATCTCTTGGATTCGGCAGGGCCTTCGGTCTACTCCCGCCCATCCTCTCATCAGAGATATTGTTAGGATGTTGCAAGGGTGCTCAGGGCTTCTTGTCAAGCATGTTTATCGGGAGGCCAACTCGATGGTGGACTGAATGGCCTCCTTTATCGTTGATTATTCTAGTGAAATATCCTGGTCTTGTCTTGGGGACACACCTAGGCTGTTTAGGGATATTTTGCTTTCGGATTCTCTTGGCTATACTTACTCCAGGACAGTTTCTTAATTACTCCGTTCAATCAAAAAAAAAAGTCTTTGGACTTATTAGTCCACAGTTAGATGTTATAGAGTTATGAAGAAATTGAGAAGGTGTCTTTATTGTCACAGTGCAATAAAGATTGTATCCCAAAGTTTACAAAAGATAAGTCATAGCGAGGGATTGAACTCGCTTTCACCATTTCATGAGTGGATTGTGTGCTTGCAGTGATTGATCGATTTAGCATTGTGAATAAACAAATCAATTCTAAGGGTTTTCAAACTTGGTATCCTACAAAAATTGGCACATTAAACATTTTATTCCATCAATCTATATGATCAGCTAAAGGGCTTTTGCTATTTAGTTAAGCACCAATACTAAGATTGCATTTGGTAGCAAGTAATCCATCCAGACTACTGGTAATTTAATAGAGCCCCACTATATTACTGTATTTGGCATAGATTTTTAATGACAATCTATCATGCCTGGTAATCTGGATTGCCTTTCAAGTGGTAACCTAGATTACCTTTTAACTTTGAAAGGGGTGGTAACTTAAATAATCTTTTGGACAATATTACCCTCATCTTCTACATTCCTCTTATATTATAATATAATATAACATTATAATAATATATTATTATATTATAAATATAATATTATTATATTATATTATGTTATGTTATGTTATGTTATAAAATATAAATATTATAAAATATATTTTAGTAGTATATATTATTATATTATATTATATTATATTATATTATATAATAATATAATATAATATAATATAATAATATAGTATATAATATAATATTATAGTATATAATATAATATTATACTATATTATATTAATATATTTTATTTTGTTTTTGTAATATTATAAAATATAAAACTATATAATATATTATATAATATTAATATAATATAAATATAATATAACATAATATAAATTATAAATTATATTTTATAATATAAAATATAAAATATAATGTAGTATATTTATATTAAATATATTTATATATAATATAAATATATTCTATTAAATTTAATAATGTAATATATAATTTTAATATATTATTTAATATATTTGAATAATATATTAAATATATTATCTATTTAACATGTAATTTTTTTTATTAAATTTAATTAGTATAAAAATAATTTTTAATTTTTAATTTTAATATAAAAATATAAAATATTTTATGTTTAATATATTTTATAATAAAAAATATTTTATGTTTAATCTATTTTATAATATAAAATATTAAAAATATTTTTATAAATAAAATATAAATTTAATTTAGGAATATTTTAGAAATTTGATTTTATCTTATGCAACATTACCTGCATATATCAAATATAATAATTAACATTACCTGTAATGCACATTGCCGGTATTCCATGTTATTTGTAATCCACGTTACCTTTCAGGATTGACTGGCAATGCACTAAACACAACGTAGATCCCTTGATAAAAGTCCACACATGGAATCCTCTTCTCGTTCTTACTCTTCTTCTAGTTCCATGCTAAGTTTCGCACCATCATCTAGTGTTTTCTAGTTATTTGCAAAAGTTAAAACATAAATTGTGGCTTGCATCTTGTCTTTTCTAAATCTATTTTCTTTTGAGAATTTTTGAGACTTCTGATAAATCTTTCCTCATAACATATTTTTGCAATATAGTTATACTTATCCAAATCATCTAAACCTGTTTAACTTGTAAGAGTAAAAACCATCCTCTAATTTCACTAATTTTTGAATCTATATTCGCCATAGATCATCTCAATGCCATTGATTAGAATCATGCATGCTCATGATCCTTTTCATTTTTATCATGTCCTATTATATGTCCAGTTACCCTTGCACCATGGAATGCAATGCTCATTATTACTGCATGTAATGCACTCCAAAATTCTGGGCAAATGTAGAGGATCAAATGAGCTTAATTGTTAGTGCTAGACAAATATTGCATCTCACTAAAAATTTGAATCCCCTCATTCTTGGCCAACGTAGAAGATTAGAATGAGCTTTTGATCATTAGAGCTAGACAAATATTGCATCTCACTAAGAATTGGTAGTCCTATCATTGCAAGTGCTTGCCTCAGCCACCACCCGATAAATATATATCTCGAGCTGAACAACAGGAGCAGGATACAATTCATATCCAACACATGCTGTGAACCGTGCAGTGATTTGGATCTTAAGAAACAAACTGTAGAAGCAACAGAAGGATTCTTGGAGGCAGATTGATATCTAAATTTCGCCCCAGAAAACATGGTCTGGTATAAGAAGAATAATTCCTAGCTGAATTATAGGGAGAACAGGCAAACACCCAGAGAACAAAGCAAAGATATCCTCATCCTTTACATCAATAAAATGAATGAATCAATTAGGGTGGAAAATGCAAATAATAGTTTGACAAATAGAAAAGGTTAATATGAATTTGATTTCTTCGGCAGAAATCCTGGAGCTAACAAGCCTTCTTGAAGATTTTGGTGCGAAGCGCTGCAGTCCTCTGAATCCATGGTGGTGGATCAGCTGCACCAGAAAGATGGAATATTTCATCAGCAAATCTGCAAGAATGCTGACCTAAATCCGATGAATAGTCTCCACCACAGGAAGAAGACCAACATGAGTATTGATATTGCTAGCAGTGATTACTTTGAAGCTCATCCTTTTTTTACAAGGAAAACTTTGGAACTCATCCATGAAGGTGTATTTTATAACAGTATCGATAAAGCTTGATGCTGATATTAATGCTAGGTCCCCAGACTGAGTTGCTTCCCGGCTTTCCTCATCTAAGAGATCTTAAAATCCTTGCTCTAACACAATTTGGGCAGCCAAGTGTCCATACCTTCCCCATTTGATTTTCACCTTTGAGGCCTTCCTGTGCTGGAGTGGGGAAAAATATTCTCCCCACTGTAATTAATGAACTCTGATAATTCCTTAAGTTTATCAGCATAACATAATGTATTAATACAGTCGAGGACCTCATGGCACTGCTTACGTCTCTAATTTCATAATGTATATTTATCTTTGAAGCACCCAGCAACCCCAGCCTCCCCTCCAAATTTGAGGTATAACCTCTGTAAGCTTATCCCTTTACAGTTGAGAACTAGATGGAGCGGATGAGGGGAATGTACCAACTATGGCATGTCAAAGACACAGACAGCCCATTTGCTCATAAATTTTTTAAGAAAGGGTATTAATCTAGGAAAAGGATAGAAACTAAAATTTTAATTTTATCCATACCCAATTTGAGTGTTCCCTTGTCTGATGGCAATGGCTCTTTGAGCTGCAACACACTTCTTTTACAACAAGAATATAACCATCTAACCTACTTTCTAGTTCCAGCAGAAAATGCATCTTAATTGTTCATTTTGTCAAGAATTTTGATCCTTAGGATTACACCAGCGCCCATTAGATAAAGATATTCTAAATTTCCAATAGAGCATCATGAAACCTGTATTAACTTTGGGTAGATCCATAGATGAGATCCACAAGTTAGTCCGCTTGTGTAGCTGGTCAATACATTGAAAAATGCTCATCAAAGCAGCTCTTCAATTTCTACCAAAAAAAAAAAAAGCAGCTTTTCAATCTCTTACAAAGCTGGTGCTTTATGGACCCAACTAATTAACAAGTAGCATCTTTCCAAACTCCAGAGTTGTAATTATTTCTCCAAGTCATCACCGAACCCAAAAACTAAAAAAGCCCTCCATTTCCAACATCAAAACTCTTATGCTGATATTTCGCACAGTCATTGACAAATAAGTCAGAAATGAAAACTCACTTGAAGTATAGAAACACCTTAAAAAATTCAGAATGATAAAAAAATACACCAACCAACATTTCTCCAAACTATATGAAGAAAGTTCATGGAATACTATAAGGGATCTAGTGGCAAAACATGGTGCACTAAATAAGATAGCTAAACCATCGGGCAGGATGGGGCATGAATTCCATAAAATAAGATGCATAATTCTCTATGTATTTCTAGATATTTTTCAATAATGATTATTTGTTGAAAATTTTTGGCGTCTTTTCCCAATGTCTCTAAAACAAAGGCCCAATTAATAATTGTTACAGTAGTAACCAACCCATTCAGCCCTGGCACAACGGTGGAACCGCTCGAAGAAATTAGTCCTTATGGAGGTCAAGTCGGCAGCTCGGCCCGTCACTTCAACCAGGTCAGGTCGACAGCTCGGCTAGCCCGCTTCAACCAGGCTGGCACCTCGACCAGGTCGGTAGCTCGGCAGCCTTGCCTGGAGCCCTGCCAGGCGTGAAGGGCAACCCATTTTGGCCCACAAAGCTCTCCAAACCAGTCCAGCTCTGCACCGCCCTCGGTCCGCGTGCAAGGGGGGCGTGAGCCCGTGCCAGCCCAGCTCTGCACCGCCCTCGGTCCGTGCACAAAGGGGACGTGAGTCCGCACCAGCCCAGCTCTGCATCAAGACCTCGGTCCGTGCGCAAGGGAGGCGCGACCGGCTCTGCACCGCCCCAGGCTCCGGCTCCGGCCCTGCACCGCCCGAGCGCTGCTCGGCGCCTCCGTGCCCGGCGCAGCGCGGTCCCCCGGCGCCTCCGAGCTCGGCGTCCCCGAGCTCGACGCAGGTCCCCCCCGACGCCTCCGTGCCTGGCGTCTCCGGCGCAGCGCCCTGGCTTCCCCGAGCTCGGTGCAGGTCCCCCCGGCGCAGTCACAGCGCCTCCGAGCCCGGCACGGCACACGCTTGGCATCCCCGAGCCCGGCGCCTCCGAGTTCGGCTTCTCTGGCGCCGCGTGACCCAGTCGCCCGCGCCTCCCCCGGCTCCGCTTGAGCTCCGGCGTCTCCGAGCTCGGCACTACTGCGCGAGCTCACGGCTTCGCATGCTCCCCCTCCGGTGCCCCGCTGACCTCGGTACGCCCGGGGCGGCGCGGCCCCGCACCCAGTTCTGGCTCCCCGACCTCGCCAGCGCGGTACAAGTCCGCCAACGTCCGGTTCGGCGCCTCCGAACCCGTCACCGTGGCACGCCCAGGGCAGCACGCCACGGACCCCGGCTTCCTCGGCTCGGCGCCGCGGCATGCCCGCCTAGCGCACCCACATTCCAGTCCGGTGGGGCCCCGGCTCGACGGCGTTGTGCCCAGGACCGACTCCTCCGACTCCGGCCCGCACGCCCGGCTTCACCCCGGTTTGGCAGGCCCAATTTGGCACACCCATGCATGCCCAGTTCGGTACGCCTGCATGGCGCCTAGTTCCGTCCACACTTGCTCCGCACCCCAGCACGCCCGCGGTCCAGCTCCACCCTCCCGCGGTCTGGTTTCAACTAGGGGCAGCGTATGCGTCCGCAGCGTGTGGGTTCGCATCCACGCGCATGGGGCCTTGCACCTCGCCTCGATCAGCATGCATGGAGGCCCCCACAGGCCTTCCCTCAGTCCGCGTGCCTGCATGGCAGCATGGAGTAGCATCCCAGTCGGCTCGGCACTTCGGTATCTCGGTCCAGGTCGGTCGCTGGGTGCATCGTGTAGTTCGGTCTCATTCATGTGGGCCCGGCGCGTTTCCTGATGGGTCCATCCACATGGGCTCGGCGCTCTTCCTAAGGATCCCCCTCCACATGGGTCTTATTGCACGCCGTCTACAAGGAAGGTTTGCATTTAAGTTTCCTAAGCTACTATTTACGCTAACTAGTGAATGGTGCCATGCCCAAGGTACTGTACCCCTGCACCAACTTCCTGAACCACCCAGAAGAAGAAGGTTCACCAACCCATCATGGCCTCACAGCTATCCCAGCGTGACAAGTCTACATCAAGACCAGCACACCTCCCCAGGAGCCATTCGTCTACACAAGAACCGGCATAGAGGTAAGAGGAGGGAGGTAAGAGACAACGCACTCTCTTGATCCTTACATTCCATTTTTATTATCACCCTCTGGCAGCAGAAAGTCCCCCAACCTCTCGGCCTCAAAGGTCTCTTATTTTCTTTGATCGTCCCACTGACTTGATCGTCGGAGCGCCTCTGCCAGAATCCTCGGCGCAGGTCTTCCCTGTTTTGCAGGTCCGCCCGATAGAGGGATGATACGGTGAAGATTTCTTCCATCGAAGAGGCCCACGGGAAGACCACGACACAGTATCATGCCCCTTCATCCCTACAACTACGAATATGTTCCCCTTGATTGTCTTCATCCGACGAGCCCGGTGACGTTGGCAGGGAGTCCACTCACCCGAGCCATGTAAGAAGCTACAGGCCAGGTGATCTAGGCGGCAACAATAATAAATCAGATTTCCTGGTTAAAAATACTAAAGGGAAGTTTTTCTTTGACTAAGGAATGTTCAATTGGCTTGTACATCTTCCCGAAGAAAAACATCACATCCTGAACATAACACATTCATCAAAGGATTGAGACAAAGTCTTGTCAAACAATCGTTCACCAAAGTGAGGCACTTCAATGAACATTCTTCAAATTTAAAATGCCTTGTCCCACCTTTATAGCTGTCTGAAATCCCAAAAGTTCAAGGAATTTATTAGTTGTAATGTAGTTGTGTACTTCTTCATTGCTAGATAACATTGTCTGTCATTGCAACCACCTTGGCTATATAACTGGGAAAAAAGGAACTTGAGCAACAGCATTTACTTACCAACTCCACTATTTTCACATACTGAATGCCAACTCCACTATTTTCACATACTGAATGCAAGAAATGTCTCCAATGTGACAATTGTGAAACAAATATTGTTGTCCTAATATAGAATAATCATCACATAAAAAAAATGGGAATTATACATCTCATTCACATTTAGCTACTTATTCCTAACATATATATTCACTGAGATAGCGAAATGTAAATATATTTATGTCATCTAAACAGACACCACAAAGCCCCAACTGATTTTGTGCATTTGATAAGGCTATGGATTAACCCATATTTTTCTGGTTGCCTATATTTTTTGGAGGTCAAGCAATGTCTTCCTAGTCTCTCAAAGATTCATGTGGCAACATGCACTTGCAATTATGTTTCAGTGTTTCCACCACCATATGTTGCTTATGATAACATAATGGCATCATGAAATGAGGCCAAGTAATCACAAACAAGTCTATGATTAGCTTGCAGAGAAATATCTAAAGTTTCATCAGAACATGTAAATTTTCCCAGATATTACTTGTGCCTATTTTTCCATTACCAGTCAAATCAGAGATGAATGGCAACCCTTTCTGCAGAAGGTACCCTGTTTGCATGAAACAACCTTCTGATGTGTCAAAGCATCTACAATATGAACAGATAGTGATATGCACAGATCTGAAATACTGCATGCCATATACACATATCAAGATTCATTTTCTTTTTTAGAAAATAGGAGAATAGACTGCAGTAAGAAATTGGAAAACCAGAGAAGTTTCCATTATAAAAGCAACACTAGCTTAGATTGCCTGATACAACAGCAATATCAAAAGGTTGTGCCTGATAACATATAACCTTTCTACATCATTAATTTGCCTCTCTAGTAGCAAGAATAAACGTTTACTTGTAATTTACACACTGGAATCCTTACCAGATCCAACTAAGCTTTGGTTCTCATCCTCAGAACCACTGCCCTCAACCCTGCTAATTGCCTGCCTAGAAGCAGCGGAATCAGGCTGCGATGGAGGGCTTGCCCTGCTGGTAACTGATTGTTGATAAAGAACTCCCCCCACAAGGGTAAAAAGCAGGCAAATCAAACCAACTGGACTTGCATGTTTATCCCAGATCAACACATTGATACCAACTGTGAGAAACTTATTCACAACACCAGTGACCGTAAATGCCGTGGCCGAGATCGCTTTCCTTGCCGCAAACCCAAAGAAACTGATGAGGAATCCAAAAACACAAGACAAAGACACCGCAACAGATGCAGTAAAATTGAACAAATTCCCAGAACTTGATCCGACAGCTCTGAAAACATCAGCATACTCCCCTGTCAGAAACCAAAACACCGGAGCCATCATCAAGGACAGGAGATTATTGTAGAGCACAAAACCCCAGGTGTTCAGACCCAGGTTCATCACCATGTGCTTAATGTAAACCATCTCAGTCGTGATTGTCACCAGATAAGCTACAGCCCAAGAGTACGCAGCGAGGGTGAATGCTGAATCAGTCATCACATAACCCACCGCACCCCCCAATATGGTTACAAGAGATAAGAATGTGAGCTTTGAAGGGCATGGCTGCTTTCTAAAGAACGTGTCAGCAATGGCGACCAGGAGGGGAGTCAGGGATCGAAACATGATGAAAGTATCGACGTTGGCATGGCGGAGGAGATTGGTGTTGGTGAATATGGCAAGGTAGAAGATTGTGGCCGCAGGCATGAATTTCTTGGCAGTCTCAACGGTAAAGGGGTCGTGGTAAAGAAGCCCTAATTTTCCAAGAACCCAAACACCAACAGCAGAGGTCAAGTACTGCAATGCTGTTAAAAGGCCAGGGTAATTGAACTTTGTGATTGCAAACTTGTTAATGATGGACAGCAAGCTAGAACAGAGAGCATATCCTACGACAAGGCTACTGGTCGCATAGTACGGCTTTGAAGCTTCCAATCTGATGGTAGCCATGATCGCGGACTCCGCGACGGCTAGAATTAGAAATTGTTTGAGTCGAAATCTTGAGTTTCCATCCACATCCGTGCAATTGAAGCAGAAATGAAAGAAACTTACAAACCCTAATAGACTAAATCCAGATCAACCCTATCTCTTCCACATAAGAAAAAGATTTTAAACAACGACCTTTTAAATCCAAAATTCACGAGATAGTATAGACGGATAACAAAAATCAAAAGTTCAAATCCAATTTTTTCTCATCGTAACATTCAAGTGCAGCGGATTCGAAAGATCAGGAAGTCCTACCTCGCATTCAATTTTTCAAACTGATGGAATCTCTAAAACTGCCGATCTCAACGAAATTTACCAGAATCCATGAGAATTTCGCCGGCTCAGAGAATGTTCTCACGATCCACTAGATTTGGCGGGAATGCGAGCTCGAACAGCTAGAAATCACCAAAATTTCTCGATTGATACGACACGACAAAGAGATTACAGATCTGGAGAAGAGAAAGTGAAATCAACCAGGGCTTCAGAGTAAGGGAAAGCGCGTCGAGATCCGAGGTTCGAGCGCAAGGAATCCGAGCCGTTCTTGGTTTCGGGAGCTCTGAAAGTGGTCAATGGCGACCTCCGACTCCGAAACCTTAAACCTTGCTCCTCCGATGATGTCGTCCTTAGGCGGTCGACATTCCGATATCGGAAATTCCTGCTCCAATCCACAAACACTCGCGGGACCTCGCCGTTAAATAACGATCGTGTGGTTGTCGTGACGAGAGCCCCTGGTACGGCGGAGAAATTGTTGCATGAACCAGGTCGAGTGGACGAATGCAAATCCGGAAGCATGTGTGCGGTGTATAACGGGCATCCGTCATTTGAGCTTGCACTATTTAAATGCGACAGATAACGTGGCGAGTGACTATTGGACTGGTCCACTGGACCTGCTCTATCTGGAATTAAACGACAGTTCAAATTTTACGTGGTGAGTGTCCAAGGGGCCTGGCAACTTTTAATGGACGTTGCAGGATGCTAGGACGGTGGTCCAATTTTTTCGTACATCAACGTCTAATCGGTGGCCCATTAAATCTCGCCAGCTCCAATCGGAGCCCCACAAGCAATTGAACACCAGTTCTCCACCGACACAGTTCAGGGAGACGCTCCGAACTCTATTGCATATTTGAACCTTGCATGTCCGGTCATAGAGTAGGAGCGT